>JANRGW010015402.1:1256-72885 GCA_024733675.1 Psilopsiagon aymara | reverse complement strand
CTGAAGGGGGCCTACAGGGATGCTGGGGAGGGACTCTTCATTAGGGACTGTAGTGATAAGACAAGGAGTAATGGGTTTAATCTTAAACAGGGGAAGTTTAGATTGGATATGAGGAAGAAAATCTTTACTGTGAGGGTGGTGAGGCACTGGAATGGGTTGCCCAGGGAAGTTGTGAATGCTCCATCACTGGCAGAGTTCAAGGCCAGGTTGGACATAGCCTTGGGTGATATGGTTTAGTGTGAGGTGTCCCTGCATATGGCAGGGGGGTTGGGGCTAGATGATCTTTAAGGTCCTTTCCACCCCTGACTGTTCTATGATACTATGAATTTGCCTTTGTTACAGGAATGTTTCAGCAATTTCTTCATCCAGAAAAACTCAATAGAGAGGAAAATATTGACCTGTGTACTATCAATGGTATTTTTTAATAGAACAGTAATTTAATAAACATAAGGGTATAAAACCACAATATATGTAGAAAACATTCTATAATAACCTATAGTAACTGTCTATATATTAATACCTATGAAATGTAGTATTTAGTAAGAATAATGATGTTTTGAATGTAATACAAGGTGGGGACACAGAATAGCAAACCCCACAATTTCTGTATTATTAGGTAATAGTTTACTTATATGCCAGTGGTGGCAGCAATTACAAATCTAACTCTCACTTTCTGAGGCTTGACAGACCTTGATTTGGGCTGCAAGTAGAGACATGTTTCCTGCAGGTTAGGGAAGTGCCACCATATGTTAGAAGTCTTGGGTGCCTAGCTACCTTATCCCAGGCATGAACTGTAAAATACAGCTAAGTTAGACATTCAGGCTAAACCTGCAAGGGAGTCACTCTTAACTGCACAATCTGAGCTAGAATTTGCGGGACTGCAGGAGAAAAGTTAGGTCTCCAACTCAGTCTCTAGCCCTACACCTTGAAACAGTACAGTGGGCTGATGGTGCATAGCAGGTTTTCAGAGCTCAGTTAAAAGACTATGTGGGAAAAGCGTGTTTCCTCATAACCTAAGGTTGTTAACCACTGGGATTTACTAGGTGCTCTTTACTCTCAGATTCAAGGGCTATGATGATGAGTGGCTCTAGAAGGTGCACCAGAAGAGCAGAGCAAGTTCAAACAGTGGTCTCAGGAGACCTATCCCAGGAGAAGAGCACTGGTTAGGGCCATATAGTAGAATATTCTTACTAATGCATTCTAACATTAGCAGAAGTACTATGAAAAGCCTGACAAACCATATCAATTTTATTGGTTTAGGAGGTGTGGAGGCTTCAACAAAGCATCCAAATATTGCTTAGGTTTATGAAAACTTTTTTTTCTAGAGTTTTGAAGTTTATTACGTTCACATGCTCATGATTCATAGTATCAAACAAAGCTTTCTCAGATTCCCAGTAAAAATGGCTTAAAGAGTTCCTTCATTGCATATACTCTATACTTGTCAAAAATTGAATATGTTTTGGTTTTACTGCTATTTGTGCTCACTGTGGCTTTCTGGGACTATAGAATTGCAGTATAGAGGCATTGCTAGAAAAGGACAAAGGACCTTTGTGCAGAATCTGCCTTTATTTTGCTCAGTTTAATTTTGGTAGAGTTCTCAATCAATACCTTTCCTTAGCATCAAAATTTATTGATTTACAGAAACTACAAACACAATCCCTTTCAATGCTTTCTTAAATCTGCAGTCGTGACCAGGAATTAATGAGGTAGGCAATTGTGGGTGCTTATTTCAGCCAAACTTTCTGACTACTATTTTAGTTCCAGGTAGTTATACCTTCTTAAATAGCTCAGGCTCAACCTCTATAAACTGTACCAAACTTTTCAGCTGTTTTTGAATAAGATGTGTGTTTGTTAAGTGCTTGATGATTTTTTATGTTTCTTGGGAACCCTTACCATTTTAATGAGCTACGAAGTGGTGAAGATTTGTGTGTTGCCCAAAGCCAAGCTGTTTAATTTAGGGTTTTCCTATAGCATATGCACAGATTTGAAATATGTTCTGGGTTATTTGTTGTTGTTGTTGTTTTTTTTATTTCTTCCCACTTCTGGCTCCATTCCTTTCAAAGCTTAGTGCTGAAGTTTCCTCAGGCAGCATTTTTCAAAATAGCTCAATTTGTTGGTGTCATAGGCTTGCTCAGCACACACAAGGCACATTATTCTCTATTTATTTTGAGTTCCAGTATAAACACATTTGCAGCATGAAGACCAGCTCCCTTCTGCATGCCTGTGATTTCTGCTTGGTGGGTGCCAAACTGCTCCTGTAAACCTAAGGGTGTAGCCTGAATCCACTTTGGGTGGCTTTAGAAACCCAATCTGTCTTTCACCACTTATGCCTAACAATATCTGGTAACAAAATCCATGTTTGTAGCAGAAGGTTCTGTGTATTCTTATGTACTTCATCTGAAACAGGGAAAAGAAGAATGGCCCTGGATTCATTTACAAAGAGATGCTCATGATGCAAATTTCATGGGAGGTCATTAGTTCTGTATTAACCCTGGGTCATGCCACGTGTGCATCTGTTTCTCTTCAGAACATGCACTCCACCTTCCCTACCACCTTGCTATAGGTCTAGCAGCATATATTGCTCAACAGCTATGCAAGCAACATTTTGTGTGTGTGTTACTGTTAGAAGCAGTCATGCATCTGGGTAGAGTTCAAGTAAAAAGAAGCTACTGCAGATACCACAAGCACAGACATTCTGCCTGCTGCCTTGTATGCATCCGTCCCTCTTCTCCATGCATGGCAGTACCACCACCAAAGCAGGCTAAGTTTGTTGCTGATCTAACTCACTTATCACTTGAACAGCTCACTTATCGCATACAGTATTAGTGTAGATTGTTCGTTCATGTGATGGAGGGTCCATTGATGCAGAGGTTGGATGTTTGCTCGTGCGAGATACTTACCATCAATACTGCATTATGTAGCCCACAGTTTGCTTTATGACCATCAAGTGGCACAGTACAAATAAAATTCTTTTTCTAAGGTGGCAAAATTGCTCAGTTCTGTATTTGACTTGTAGGACACTACTAGGTGCTTACAGACTTCTTTTTATCTTTTCTGAGATAGAGATTCCAAGAAGGTACCAGGTGTTTGCTAAACTTGGGTGTTTCAGAAATAGTGGATTAGAAAGACACTGAATGTGTGCTAGGGCTAGAGTTTCAGCTGGCGTGAAGAGGTATATTTCCACTGAAGACAAGGATCTGGCCTATAGTATCTAAGCACTTGAAATCTTCAAGTCTTGGCTGCAGACCTTGTGAGAACAAGCTTTGTTGCAAGACTTTCAGCATTGAATGCTTGCACTTGGACCACAAAAGTATCCTTTTGTGCAGTGTTTTGGCACTTCACCGTCTGGTTTGGGCCAGAATTGAGATGTACATGAACATGGAAAATAAATTTTAAAGCAATGGAAATATTCAAATGGAAACTTCAGATGGGTCTCTGCTAATGTTTAGCTTGAGGGAAAACTTCTGACTGTAGTTATTTTTATGTGTACCATTTCATTCATCTGTCATTCAGTAGTGGTCATTTTGAAATGCACTGAGTTTGAATCTCCCAGGAGGGGAAAGATAATTTTGTGGTTAATGCACAGAACTAGGACTCAGGAGTTCTGGCTTCTCAGACATCTAGAGTGATTTTAGGCAATTCACTTAAGCCCTGATTCAGCAAAGTATGTAAGCATGTGAGTTTGAGTACATGAGTCGCCTTATTAAATCCAGTAGTGCATTTAACAGCACTATACAGCTATGGAGTATTGCAAACAGTTTTTGTTAACGATAAATAAACAATTGTTATTCCTCATGCTGTGTGATGAAAAACAACAGAATGCTCAGACGATCGAGCAGTTCCTAGCACAAACAGTAATACTGATAAATACACAACATGAGACAAGCTTCAAAAAGAGTCCTACCTCTTCCCTTGGTTTTGCCTGGACAAAACCATCCTGTGTAAGGTCTTCAGGCATGCTTCTGGGGGGCATTTTTTATTTTCAGATGGAGTAACTAAATAGCTGTCTAAAAGCACAAAACCTAAATAAATTCTATTCAGATGGAAAGTGCCTATGAAGGAGTTGTATGGAATAGCTTGGACAAGCTGAAAGAGCTAAGGAAACGGTTCCTTCTGTGAGGAAGGACATTTGTGTCAGGGGACTCTTGGATAGGGTCTGGAGTTTCATAAACACCAGTGCTGATAGTCAGGACTTCCTTCTCAAAATACTGAAAATAGTTTCATGTAGAAATGCATAATAAAGCAC
This sequence comes from Psilopsiagon aymara, assembly GCA_024733675.1. NCBI lineage: Eukaryota > Metazoa > Chordata > Aves > Psittaciformes > Psittacidae > Psilopsiagon > Psilopsiagon aymara. The sequence goes on along the minus strand of JANRGW010015402.1, from coordinate 68,639 downwards.
AGGGAGTAAGGGGGTGCATTATCCATCACTCTGCTTTATTACTGTGCTTGGGAACTGCAATAGTCAGTGTGAATTATGTAGTTTCTCCCAGCAGAATCTCTACAAATGGGAAAATCAAAACTTACTGCACTGCCAAATAAACACAGTAGAAGTTAAATAATGTTGTGCTAGCTAGTGCTATTTGCACACAGCCCACACTAAGAACTGCTGAATGAAGAATGCCTCCTGAGACTCTCCTGTTATGCTTGGGTGGGGGTTAATTTGAAATGCCTCTTTAAAATGGTGTTGCAGCCTTGCTTCCTACTGTGAAACAGGCTGCAAGCTAAGCCTGAACCAACTTCACATCCCTCAGAGCCCCTCTCTGCCCCTTTCTCACTAAAAGAAAGGGTCTTTGCTATTTTGCACATTAGCATTGATGAGACAGTGGGCACTTAACATAGGACTGCAATAGGAAGAGATCCTTTCTTCTCCCTTTCATAGCTCCAAAAGAGTAAAACTTTGTTTGTTTTATTTTGCAATCACTTTGAGAACCTGGCTGCAGTTCTATGCAGGTAAAAGGGCTATAAAGATAAACCCTGCTTTTCATACCACGCTAGCTGTATTGCAGAGGAATCTGTTTTACTTGAGACCTCTCCTCCTCCTGTATTTTTTGCGTTGGTCCAGCTGCCTAGTTGAACTCAGCTAGTTAGGTATTTAAGGGGGAAGCTTTTTCCTGTCATTGGGAACTTGACAGAAGTCCTGCATATCTCCATGTTATTGCTGGTTTCCGAGACAGTGCAACTTTGTCTATTGGAAAAATAACCAGAGGGTAATGCTTTCCTTTGGATTCAGACTAGTGTGCAGTTCGTTTCACCGCAGATTTCAGACATAAACTGGCAAATCTCATCTAAATGGCTGAAAAATAGTGTAGGTAGCTAAAGAGCATCATAACAAAGGTATATGTCTACACAAGTTATATTCCTTAAACACCTGAAACTTTATCTCTGCTAAGCCTTCTTGGCTAAAGGGGACACATCAGTACCTCTCTCTCCCTCTGAGCTCTTTTGGGACTCACAAGGTATGTCTCTTGACACTGAGATAGTAGGATTCACTAGTGGAAATTTTCCATCACCCACAGGAATGACTTCCACAAGCTTGACTGAATGGAATGTGAAGTCCAGGTCCCAAAACTGCTTGTGTATTTAATCCCTTGATTCCTAGAGCCTTGAATACTTCTAAAATTTAGATTTCTCACTCTTGCTTAATAAAGATCTCTTAGCAAGCTTCAGGCTTTCCACCCTGCAAATAGAGACGGCAATGGTTCTCTACCTTTCTAACACTGGAGGGACTTTGCAAATCTTTGAAATAGAGAGGGCCATTGAGGTACTACATTAACTGAGGCTTCATAAGTATCTCGAGAACCTATTCTGAACTGCTAAGAAAGTTATTGGTTAATATCATTTAATCTACTTTCCCTGTTAATGAATGTCAATTAAGAGGATTTAGTCTTGTGTATTAGCTAGTATGATTCTAAGAAACCCTGAAAATTCATAATAATTTTGAAATAGCAAAATAATCTGAATTAATTTGATTTACACTTGTATTCAGTTGCTGAAATATATTTCTTTGTCCATGGCTGAAGCACAAAATCAGCACACAAAAATGTTTCCATGGGGGACTCAGTAGCTTTGTTGGTTCCCCAGGATCATCATTCTCAGCATGACCAGTTTGAGGAGGTTCAAGGCTCTAATTTTGGTGTTATTTTTGGAAATTGCTTAGGTTTCTGCAGTTTTGGCTTGAAGTGAGATTGGAGTAATGCTTCTCAGCCTCAGCTGCCAAGCTAAACTTTTCCCTTGGTGTGAAAGCACGTGTTTACCCATGTGCAATCTTAGCTACAATGTCTTGCTGTAATTGCATTTGTAAAACTTCTTCCTAAATATACTAGCTCTTAAGAGCATGCTCACTTTCTGTTTGTACTCAAAGGGTAAAAGAGTTAAAAAATGCAAGTGGCACATACTGTACATGAGTTGGGTTATTTTCACTCAAAAATAAACTGTGACATCAGATGCTATTATTATTGTTCATTCCTTGCCTCTGTTTGACTTGATGAATTTCCACTACCCATTCATTATTGAAAATGTATTTCCAAACACTTCATATAAAGCAGGCTTTAGATAGCTCATCACGTTCTTATGAAAAGCAACATTGTGAAGCAATGCTGGGGAACAGTCTTTTAAAACTAATCTTCAGCATCCACTCCCCAGCAATACAAAGAGAATAATGAACTGACAAGAATAAGTTATAATATACATGTAACCTTAAATTCCTCTGAAATCATGTTTCCTTCACTAGGATGTTAAATTCTGTTACAGGCTGCTCTAATTATGCATACCAAAATTTTGTAGCTAGCTACTATTTATCTTCTAATTGATGGTAAAATCAAGTTGAACTGGGTAGCCTTACAGAAGGGCTACTAGCAGGCCAGTTTGACCTATTTGAAATCCAAAGCTTCATTAAGTTATTTGTGCCAAATAAAAGCTAACCTGAACCCTTCCAAAACTCAAACCACATTTCCATTGTGGTCCAAGAGCAATAGAGCTTAATGCCCCTTTATGTTCTTAGTCCTGTCTGTCCTTGAGGACTGACTCCAAGGCAGCTCTAGCTTCTATTTACAGCTACAGAGAAATTCTTTTAATGAAGAGTAAAGGAAAGACTTGCTGAAACAGTGTCTTATCCAGTCACTCCTGGATACACTCTGGCTACCACACCACACACTGCTTTGGCCATGCTGGCTGCCAAGATTTTCCAGTAAATGCTGAAGATGTTGCATTTTTCAACGCAACCTTTGCCTCTTATATTGCCCTCTAGCCAGGGACCTACAGCTCTGATACTGACAGTCGAAGCCCAAGAAACCAGAAATTAATCAAAATTCTTAATTTTTTCTCTAGCCGTTTTCACACTTTTTTCAAGGCATCAGATGACAGTGCGCAAATAGCATGTAAAAAAATGTTAATCTTCTGGTTTTGGCATAACCAGGAAGGGACTGTGGTAAGTCTCAGTAGAGAGGTTATTCACTGAAAATTTCTATCTCCATTTTGTAGATGAAAGAGGTCTAAATAAACAATAAATTTTCAAAGATTAATCTGGCAAATATACTCTACCAGCTTTGGTTTCTTTTTGCTGCTAAGGAGTGCTGTTTAACTTTGGTGAATTTATTACCATCTGGTGCAGGTCCATTTGTTGTCATTGCTCCCTGTTTTCTCTTGTAATGCAACATTTATAGGGTATTTTTCTACTAGATTTTCTAACAGTTCTTGGGCAGACAAATCCATACACCAAGGAGATAAATGTGTATGTTATCCTTTCCTCAGAATGCTGGCAGGCATCCGCAGAAACAGAAGCTGCTATCTGTACACATTAGACTCAAAAATGCCTCCTTGCGTTTCAAGACTCAAAAGGTTTACCTACAGATAAGTTTTACATAAGTATATTAGAACTTTCTCTTCCCACATGCCACTGTGTTGTTGCCTTTGATCACCTGAATCCATATGGAAATTACCGAAGAGCCATCCTAGGGCAAGTCAAATATTTCTTCTCCTGGGTTCAGCAGTAGCAGTCATTTTTCTCCTTCTTAACAGCTGTTGCAGTGCTGTGTTTTAGGGTCTAATTCATTTTTTGACAGTGGTAGCGGACATAAACAATGACTTTTTTTCTTATGTAGCTTCTAACCTTCTAGTAGCATGTGGCTTAGGGAGCAACCTCAGTTGGAGACTGTACTGTTATTAATAGCCCCAGACTTAACCCTGATGAATCAGCCTATCACTCAAATAATCTCTTTAAACTTTTGGCCTTCACAATGTCAGGTGGCAATGAGTTCCAAAAGTTAATTATATGCTATGGAAAACTTTACCTCAGTTGTGTATGAACTAGATGTACCCCCTTATGATGACTACTTCTCTTAAGTACTTGTGTTTGCTTGGACTCATTTTTGCGTGTTGAGACTAACTGGCATCAGGATATCAGGAAGACATGTTGCATCTTTGGAAGAAATGCAATAATAATAACATGACCTTCTTCCCTCATTTTAAGGGCACTTTCATATTTGCTTATCTAATCAGGTCTATTAGTGATTGTCCTTTTCATACATCAGGAAATGTTCATAAGAGCTGTCAGGAAAGAATATGTGGAATTCACTTATTCATGAGAAATGATGCATTGCTACAGGAGAGGTTAAAAACACTAGTAAAAAATCCTTTAGCAGAAGCTATCAGAAAGGTTGGTTGTTTGTATAAAGAAAAGTTAAAAAAGCCCTCTGCTGGGCTTGATATTGAGTCATCTGTTTATTCCCAGTGTATGATGAAGATAAGTGCAATTTGCAAAGTTTAGGTTTGGATTATGTTTTGAAACACTGCATACCAGAAAGATTCAATCTGGAGGTGAAGACAGGGTGCCTCACACTAATTGGTGTGTGCAAAGCTTTTACAATAAAATGACAATAATTGGAAATTCACCTGTTTTCATTATTCATTACGTGTATATTTCATGTGCTTGCCTTAAGTTCATGAATATGTTGAATGAAAAAGGGAAGATTTATGGTTTCTAATGGTCTGATATAAAGTAAGCTAAGTGTGAGCTCTTTGTTAACTTTTGCTTAGAAACTTGGTTCAGCTTTGCAGCACAATTTGTAAGTTGCAAATTGCAATGAATTGAACCTGGTGGTAGCCAAAACTGAACCTCTCCTATAAACTTGGACCTCAAAACTGATGCTATATTCTGTTTTGTTTGAATTTTCTACTTTATACCCTAGCAACACTATCACAGAATTGTCTAATGTAAACTGGAATGGCTTTAGGAAGAAAGCAGTTTTGACTCTGTAAAGGAATGAGAGAAGGTGAGAATAAATTGATAGTTTAGCTTAGGAGAACAAAAGCAGGAAGGAGATATTATTGCAGTCTGTAAACATTTTAGATAAAGCAGTTGATTCTATATGACACTTGGCAAAGAAGCTAGTGGCTTTAAAGAGGTAAAAATAAAAATAAGCTGAAAGTGAGAAGAGGTTATCAGCTTTCTGAATTGTAAGGTCCTGATCCAGTGTTCCAGTAGGATGAGTAGGAACAGGAAGAACTTGATTAGCTCTCTAGGCAGATTGTATACCATAGCTGCTTGCAATGGTAAAGGGCTGCATTCACTGTCCTACAGTTCTGGTAATGTTCCTGTCTTCAGATACAGTACTTGGGTTTAGTTCATCTAGTTGTTAACCCTGATCCAGATTTTCAGTTCAGATTTTTGGCTAGCATGGTCTTTACTGAAACCAACAAAAATATTTATGAGACAGAACTGTAGCAAAGTCAAATGCTTTGGGTTCTCAGGCACAAACAGAACTCACCAGATAGGGTCATAAGACAAGAAGAGCTAGTATAAGGCGTATCTTCATCTCCATGCAGTTTTTGAACAGATGTTATTTTAATTGATAGCATGTTTGGTTTCCTTCAGCTGAAGTTCCTGTTGTATGAAAGAACACTGATATTACACCTGGGCTCAGAGAGTTTTCAGATGTTTTTCAATACCTGAACTTCAGAGAAAGCAGATAAAATACTTGTGATTGGCTTCCAATTACATCTTTAATGATCTGAAAAGAGCACTGGATGTCAGACTTCCAGACTTCAGGACAGTTTGGCTGTGGGTCCACCTTGTGCAGCTTTGCCCAATTTTTAGTATACATTCATACTTCTTCTATTTATACTTTCTTATTCATCTTCCTCATCAGTAAATCTCATTTTCAGAGAATTCTCTTAATTTTTAACTAAGTCAACACTGCATTTGCCAGACACATTATCATTACTGAAGTAGGAATTTGACCTTCTGCCAGCAGAAATCATGGGACTTGTGTTGAAGGCAGATGGCAAATCATCCTCATTAAAAAAATACCAGCAACTAATTCTGAGGCTCATATCATTAATGAACAGTGAAACCATATGAATGTTATTTCACCCTCTGGAAAGGGGAGGAGTACTTCTGCTCAGTAGAGGGCTGGTAATCCTGCTTCAGGCAGAAAGGAGGACTTTTTGGTAGTCACTTCCACATAATATTTCTATGACTTACTATGAATAAAAATACCCAGTTTAAAGCTTAAGTATTTTTAGTTTTGTGGCTTTAATAGTTTCTCTTTAAAGACACATTGTCTGTGAAGAAGATTTTTTTTCTAAGCAGCTTGAAGTACAGCCTTAGATGTAGGTTTGAAAACTTAAATTATATTTCTTCCTCAGGTCAAAGTAGGTGTGTTGCATGTTATCTTTTCTGTAGCAAAACTCACTTTAATTTCAATGGTATATGGCCAGGGTCTCAGTGACAGTGGATTGTCACATTTCAGTGCTAAATGTATTTACTCTTTGTGATTGATAAAAGCATCTTGAAACAGCAAGACTTCCTAACCGTCAAATCATTCTCCTTCTTTCAATTATGAGCTGATCAGAAAGTAGGATATATATTTATGTTTTCTAGGGCAAAATTCTTTATTGAAATAAACATTTTCAGAAAATATGTCACCAATAAATAGGAGTTTCTAAAACTGAAACTGGAGGAAACTGAAGGCTGAGATAGGCTGGTAACCAAGAAATAGGACATTTGTAAATTAAAGTAGATAAAACAGGACATAGACAAGATGAATGGAAATGAATGACAGTAATAAATCAGATACTAGTAAAAAAGTAAAATAGTTATTTATATATGTGTATTATCCGCAACTCAAAATGCACGTTTAATCTGTAGAGGGAGCTTTCTGAGACAGGATTCAAAATGTAAAAAGCAATATCACAAACCTAGTGTCACGATGACTTTACAATCTATACAGTTGAATAGTTTATTGCATTTTTCAATAAAAGGCTCAGAAAGAGCTTACTATTTTTTTTTTGGAAAAAAAAAGTCTGATTCAAACACAACAAAAAGACTTTGATGGGTTCAAGAAGGGTGACAAAAGCACTGTTTTTTGCTGTCATTGGAACACTATCAAATTATGCGTCCAAAACAAATGGATCTGAATGGAAGTAGTTAAAATACTGAAGTAAACCGGTCCAATTCTTTTAAAGATATTATTGCTAGCAGCATGCTCCCCCATTCAAAATCTGCATTGGGAGATAGGGACCCACTTCAAGTAAATGAGTCACTTTTGCTTCCTAGCCAGAACAATTAAACTTCTTGTGTAAAACATGACCTGAAGCCTGCCCTTCCCCACATCATCCCTTCTCAAAATCCCAGAGGTCAGCTCTGACATTTAGCAGCTCACAAATTCAGTTTCTTAGCTCCTGAGGCCAACTTCATGCTCTTAAAATCAAAATTGTGTTACTGAGATTCATATATGCGCATGTGCATGCTTTGAAATAGTTGAGTATACCATACATGTGTGCACTTATATAGCTACACATAGTCTTGCTGCCGTTCTATTCAGTATTATCAATGAAAAAAGCAATCATTCTGCAGAGATAACATCTTTGTGTCTTTTTTTGCATAGTTGCCAGGAATTGTAAAGGTACACATCATCATGCTGAACATTATTTCATTGCTAGTGCCAAGATATGAACCTGTCCTATGAAACTGCACAAAAAATACAATACAAACCAGCCAAATGACAGTTAATGCATTTTGCAACTTTCTACCTCTTTATTACTAGCAGCTGAGTAGTTTTAGGTGAGGGTTTGGTTTTTTTTTTCCAATTGTTATTGATCTCTTGCCATATTGTGCATACAATTCCCTAAAAACATTAGCTCATTTCTACGCCAGTATTAAAGGCTCGCTCATCTGGGTTATGTACTTTGGTGTGTAGGTGTTGAGTGCTAAATACAACTTATTTTTTTTTTATTTTTAAAAGGCATTCTTAGCAGTAAGAGTTACTTAATTAGTTTGATCTTCTGAGCAATTTATCACACTCTATGTACCAGGATACAAATCTGTCAGGTGCAGTCTTAGGAGTCAGGAGGAGATAATTTGAAGTTTTTTGTATATATTTCTCCAGTAATTTCCTCACTGTTCCAGAATGTTTCTTTTTAATGGTGGTAAGAGTGCAGTAATTTCCTTACGGTAACAGTCATAACTCAAAGTCCAGTAATTTACAATGAATAAAAACATACAGAATGTGCCTTTCCCTTACCTGTTCTAACTCTTTCAGGCAAGTTCCCCTGAGTATAGAAGAACAATGAATCATTTGAGGTTCTTGATAAAGCCTAAATGAAATTGAAACCACAGATAAAGAGTTTTTTTCCAAAGTTTTTCTTCAAAATCAGCTTCCTTGTGATAACGCAAAATTATACAGCAATCTCTAACATATATAATTTGTAAAACCTGTTTCATGACATTGACAAAAAATAGTAGTTGCGTATTGTTGTGTTGTAATAATTGCATACTGTTTGAAAAGGATTTTCTGTCTCTGCAGTGATTTTTAGGCCATCAATATGTCAGAAGGAATAAATTATGATTCTGACTCCACAAATACACATCTATCTGGATTCGCCTTTAAAGTAGTAATGAAAATTATCTCTATTTTTATGATTTGTGTATTTAAAAAAATCTTTTTTAAGAAAAAAAAACACATAGAAAACCCAGCCATAATAATGCAGTAAGCTCCATTATGTTCTTGCTAGCCAGATTTCACAAGCTGGCCACCAAAGTCCTGTAAAATTAAACCAACAGCTCATCATAGAACTTAACAGCATGCAAGAACTTCAAGATGGAGAAGCCCAATTAGATCATCCACTCCAGCCCACCCTTCACCTCTGCCAATGATACAAACTTCCATGGTGTTCTCATTTTATGCTAGCCCAAGGAAAATGAATTCCATCTCATATAAAAGAAAGAACGTAGGGTCAAGCATCAAGGCAAGAGTACAAGCTGTACTTACAATAGCCAACATAATTTTCCCAAACTCTCCCCTTCCTTCAATTAACAAAAAGGGAAAATAGGAAAAAAAAAAAAAAAAAGAAAACACAAATCATCTGGGCAGCTGAACACTGAGGTAATGGACTATTTTAGTCTATTTATGAAAATTGCTGACATCAGCAAATGGAGTTACTCTTGTTTTTCAATGACATGGTCTGTGACCTGATGTTCCCTTCTTGTAATTTTAATCATATTATGGCATTGAAGTCAATGATGTTGCTATGCTGTCTGATGGGGAAATAAAAATCTAAGGGTTTTTTCAGTTAGCAGATTTTTAATTTTAGGGTTTGTTTTCTTTTTTTTTTAGAAAACCAGATTTTCTTGTGCCTCTGGTAAACCAGTTTCTCAGAGACAATATCCTAGCTTTTTTCATTTGACTGATCTAATTATGATTGCTTGCCTTATAATCTGTTCCTTCAGAAAGCATTCTGATTTTTATTTCACGTAATTCATTTGATCTACCTTTCTAAAGAGTGAAAAAGATTGCCATAGGTTATTTTTCGGGGGAGTACATTGACAGAGATGAAATTGCTGAGCACCTCAGCACACAGAACCATTACACCTGATTCTACACAACTCCAAGCCCCTTTTCCTACTTTATGGGCAACAATAATGGATGATGCTTTGCAGATGTCTACAGGAGATACATGTCTCTCTGTAAAAATAGGTCTTTCTGAATATGTTTTCAAGACAGAAAACACCTGCATGGGATACAGTGATGCTTCAAAGGATGACTGCAGGCTATGTGGCACGGTGACTGTAGGAGGGAACCAGCAGGGGGAAACAACCCCAATGCTGGCATCCACTCCTGTATGTTGAATGCTGCAGCCAAAGCTAGACCACAGGGTAGGTCAATAGAAATACCAGGTGGCTGAGACTAGGGCAGGCCAAAGTAATGCAAACTTTTATCCTTGGCACAGAGAAATATTTCTAAGACCTCCGCAGCTCTTGCCATTTGTAACAGTGATGCCTATTTTAAAATGCTTACGGCAACAACAACCCTCTGCTTTCGTATTTTGCTTTAGAAGTAATGTATATTCATTGGAATTTGAGCGCAGTTTTCCAAGAACTCAAGTTGTGTTAAATGAATATACACACACAAGCTCTGTTTCAAGATAGACAGCAAAAATAATACTCTGAAAATAATATGTTTCATATGTGTGTGTGTAGGTTACAAATTAGCTGTTATTTAACATGGTTCACCATAAAAAGCCCACACACAACATGAAAGGGGAGTCCAGTCCTAAACTGTATTATACTCTAGGGGTATATTTAAATAATTGCTCAAGTTCCAGGTTTTATTCTGATGTAATTAAAGCATGTTTTACATGCTAATCAAAATCAAATAAAAAATATTAAGTGTTAATTTACAGTTAATTCTTTTTTTAGTAAAATAATGGTGCGTTTCCATGGTTCACTGCATAATACCCAAAATGAACCAAAAAGAACATTCTAATATAGGGGCTATACTGAAGAATGCCTCCTGTACAAATACCCCAAAACCATGCAACCACTTTTATGCCATAGGAACACTCTGCTCTTTTCCTTTGTCAGCTGAACATGGCTTACCCTCTCACTTGTGTATATTATCACTGCAAAAAAAAAAAAATCTTCTTTTTAGTCTAGGCCAACATAATTAAACATGGCATAGGTGTGAGATGAACAGATTCAAGTTATTACATATGGAAGTGCAGAGTTTTTAAAGAAATAAGTGTTGTTTTAAAGAAATAAGTGTTGTGTTGTTCCCAGAAGAAAATAGACAGCAGATCACAACCCATAAGAGCTATTTTGAAGCAAAAAATCAGTTTGTCAAGTAAATAGAATTGTTCCTAAAAAAAAAAAAATTGCCTGGAGAACTCTGCGTTTATTTTAAGAAACACTCAAAGATAAAGTCAGTGGAAGTAACTGACACCCTCATGTTCCAGCAGGGTCTTGATGGGTTCAGATTCCCTTTCTCCACTTCCCGTGGCCCAGCAAGCTTAAGGACTTCAAGTCTACGAAATGACACAGCCCGTGGGACAGACTAGGCGATTTGTCTAAACTCCATCTCTGGCAGACATTTCTAGTCTATTAAAGTCCATTCAGAACAGAAGCACTGGACTAAGTCAAGAGAGCAACACAAGAGCTTTCTGAATCCAAAATATTTCTTTTATTTATTGGGATTTTTCACTGATTTCTGAACTAAAAGTTTTCTATTTTAAATTTCTTCTGAATGCTTGGCTTTTGCCACACAATAATTTTTGAATGGTTCTCTTTGCTTGTTTGTTTTTTCCAGTTCTACTTGTAGTGAATTTCATGGGAGTCTTTACGAACACTGAAATGAACTTAAGCAAACCCCTGTAAGCATATTTACTCTTCAGCATCCTGGACTAACCTGGGGTTGATGCCTTATGTCACTACACAATGTTTTTCATTCCTGGTCTAGGATAGAAGTTATTAGTAGGCTGAAGTAGTAACTGGTAATTGAGTAGTTCCAGATACTCCCAAATTAATAAAGTATAAATAAAAGTAAATTTCTCAAAAAAAACCTCTGTGTGAACAATTTACACTCTATAGCAGGTGGTAAATATGATTTCCTTTATCATTTGAGGTTTCATAATAAGATATTTCATTAAATCATTTTTCTTCTATTGGTTTCGATTCATACAGATCTTAGAGAAAGTGGCAGCAATAAAATCAATTATATCAACTTACACTGTGAACTGAATTATATTACGGCTGAACTATACTAAGACTGAACTATTAGTCCTGTCACCTTACATTATGTCAACTACAACTGAAAATAGACAAATTGCTAGCATTCAACAACTGTCTGTGATTTTTAGACATTACCTTAATTTGCAAAGCATCCTTGATATGTTGCCTTTGCATCCATTACACATATGCTGACAGTGTGTTTTATTGTCCCATTTTCTTCTAAGCCCTGAATTTCCAGGATAAAAGTCCACAGGCCCGTCATGCCCCACTGTGAAAAACCATCCACAGATGAGTAACCAGTGGCTTTTTACAAGTGCAAAGCTACTTGGGTAGGAAGGAGAAAGAACAGAACTCATTGCCAAAACAAACAGTTTTTCTTGTAAAACATGGGGTAGGACCATCTGTGTCAGTGAGTTGGAAACATAAGTTTCGGACAACAGGCTTCTTGAGAAGCCTTATTTAGTTTGCACAACTACTTAGGACACAAGAGACCTTTTCTCATTTAATGGCTGTAGATTAATAGTACAATCAGTCAATAATGTCCAGTAGTATCTGCATGATTACTCCTACCTGAAGCACAGAGAGCCACTGAAACAGTAAAAGGCTTGTGCTGGACTAATGAAGTCCAGCTGAAAATAGGTCTATCCCAATCTTTGGACTTTGAGTAACACCTCTGTAATGCACTGCTTCATGCTGTGTAGTGTCTTTGCTAACTACCAGGTACTATTTCCTTACAAAGCCACAACAAATAAAGTATGGATTGTGTGTTGTTTGTGAATGATGGTGAAAACATTTCTTTGGCAGAGACCCTCCTGTGACATATTACATGCAACTTAAGAAAAAAAAAAGAGGAAAAAAGGAGAGGGAAAAGAAGGAAAATGTACCCATTTTATCCCCCTTCATTCTCCTAAGATTAGCCATTACCATATGGGATCTTGTTTTGCAGGGATTTGGATCAGAATCAAGGATTTTGTTTCTTCAGTTTTAAGAGCTTTTCATCACTTTTTCCTTTTTAGCCTGAAAATGCAACCTTAAATACTTTACCAGGGAAAGCTTTGGTGTTTGAAAAGTAATTTTACTCTGTGCCAGTATCTGCATTTGAAATCAGCGTCAATCCTGATTCAGTTCTGACTCCCACAAGGGAATATTAATTTTCACCAGGAATTGTCTTTGCTTACACATGTATACCTATTGCACAAGGCTGAAGAAAGAGTGGGGGATTCTCCATTACTTGAGAGCATCCCTTCTGTTGTTTGTTCTTACTTCACTGATTCACTCAATAGAGGCAGAAAGATAGAAAAATGTGCTCTACTAGAAGATTCCTTTGGCCCACAGTTAGGGTGGAAATCACAGTTTTGCATTACTGAGCAATGAATATAGAATGCGAACTAATTAATAGGGCTGGGGAGAGGTATCTCTGGTACATGGCTATTACTGTGACTATTGTGCAACAGACAAGCATGTGCAGGACCGCAGTGTGTGGGAGGCTGGAACATGGGATTTTCTCTGTTAGGTCAGGACAGCTTTGCACTGAGCTGAGTTTTCTCCTGCCAGCCATCTTCAACGTGTGTTGCATGTGGATAATGTGAAAAACCACAACAATGAACCCACCCTCTTGTGTGGTTCTGAAGAAGGGAGTGAGCCGAAGGTGAAACTCCCTCATGATTCCTGAGTGAAGAATGCAGCTTAGCTTTACTTCTTCTGTACAGCCAAGTATGGTTATAAAACCACCCAGCACAAACCCTGTCCTTAACTAAGATCCTCTTTACACCCTACTGCTTCTTCCATGGTCATTCAGTATAAAAGTGGTTTTTATCTGGCATGAATTCTACACTTTAAAACTGCTAATATGTCACATAACTGGTATGCAAGCTTGAGTTTCTGATTCATGAGCTGTGCTGAATTTGGATTTTACCACTGAAGAAGCTACTGCCCACAGCTGTCTTTCAGAGTCACAAGCTGGGAATTATCAAAACCTTCTCAGGGCTAGCAGAACAAGTAGTGTCTACTCTTCATTACTCACAGCTCCAGGTCATTATACTAACAAAATCAACCATTAATGCTATTTGTATTAATTTGTTGACTAACAGGAGTACTGCTGTTCCTGCTGCAGTTTCAGTATCCTGCAAGATAGTGTAGAAGAATGCGGTCCTCACTTTGCACAGCCACAACCAGCTTGGCTTCTGGGTCAGCTCTATGATGGTTTTAGGTACAACTATGCTGTCTGAATGAGCTGCTTTTGGATGACTTTTTCTTTGCTGAGGGTAGACATTTATTTTAGTTTTTCCCATTGTGATGCTAACTTTCTGCATGGTTTCCATAGCTGTATATATAAATGTATGTTATATATTAATGCTTTAGCAAAAAATGAATGGTACAGATGCTCAAATTTTAACCTACAGGGCTATTTAAATCTGTGTAATCGATTATATGGCGTCCAGAAATATTTCTCTTCTGTAGAAAATGATTTAATACAATTTGCTTTAATACAAATCTTTGGTACAGTTCATGCTTCCAGTTGAGTAGCTGGTACTTCTTAAACAAAAGGCTGAAATGATGACAGCTACTGTATAATGGGCTTCTGAGAAGAATTTCCGGAAGATTGGTCATTACCCAAAAACTTCTGAACTCCTGATATTTTCAAACATTTTCATGACTAAACTGTAAGCTAGCCTGTGTATCTGTGAATATCAGATGGCATGAGCTCAAGAACAACAGAGAAATATACCCTGAAATAATTTTGCAGAAGTACTTGTATATTATTTTCGTCAACTGATCAGTTCTAATGTTCTGTCAAAGGTGAATAATTAGCTGTCACTGAACTGACTTTAATATGGGCCTGAACTAAGCCTACAGAGTCAACAGGAGGTTTTTCCTCTGCCTTCCGTGGGGCTAGAATCAGACCTTAAAAGGAAACCCCTTCTGACTTCTATAGGACTTTCCCCTAAGGACATAGTTGCTCACAAGGGCAAAACCCTAGCAAATCCTCAAATACTCTAAACTACTGCCAGCAATCTGAGACCAAGAGATACCGCACTTTTGTTTATTATTTATTTTCTGTGTCAGCTCAGCCATACAAAAATTCCAATCTGTGTGAAACACAAGTTTATTTTCAGTTTTAGAAACTCTGCATTCTTCAGCAAATGGTGGCAGGAGCCACTCCTTTCTACAAAGCCATTTTGTTCCATTTCATTCCACAGCTGCTTTTTTTTTCCCTTTTTTTAAGTTCAGTACAGATGTTTTCAGAAGAACAAAGTGATCATTAAGTAATAATAGTATGCTGAAGGAAGCAGAGGGATTTTAAGTCTCTTGGAGGAATGGTAGGTTTACCAGGAGTTAACTGAATTTTAAGGAGAAGCAAGGAGCATTAGGCAGAGGAAGGATTTGAGGGCAGGATGCTGGTATTCCAGGTCTGGACCTAAGAGCCCCATCAGTCAGAAGCATTGTGTCATGCTGGAAGAATGTGGAAATTGTTTGTCCAGTGACACTGAGGAAATAATCTTATCTCAGTTAATAATCATTCATTTCTGTTAAAAACTCACCTTGATAATTGCACTGTATTCTTCCATCACCCAATGCTTATTCCCAAGATGTAATTGAATTTTGGTTCTTGCCATACTACATTGTGAAGCCATGAGTTCCTTTTTCACGAAGAGACTTTTGCAGAGGTTGAGCAAGTATGGGAAAAATTTACTTGATATGCAAAAATATTCTTAAAAATAAAAAAAAAAGATAAGGTTTACCAAGTACTGGAATCTACTCAAGTTAAACTAAAGTAAATGGAAATAACCAAAGTACAGAAACTATGGACCCCGGCCAGTATTTCATGCCCTCGTGAGTGGTGCCTCTGAGGCCCATGGTCTAATTTATTCTTGGTACAATTCCATGGATAAATCTGCACTCTTGGGACTTCTTTGTGAGACTCAGGTTCCAAGTCTCTATCAATAATGAAAGCTGAATTGCAAATCAAGAAAATACACAGTGAGAACTGGAAGAGCCTGCTTATACATATCCATGTTAAGCAATAGAGGCTTTCAAAGGCTATCATGCACCATGTCACACAGAATATATTTATCAAATGGGTAGATGATACATGGCCCTTGCAACAGCTGGGCACGTTACTGAAGGGGTATTCATAACTTTTTCATGGCAAAATCAGTAAGTGTCCACTGCATTTTTTTAATCTCATCTGCTTTATCCTAGTTCTTTGTGCATAAACATAAACCTGTGTTTTTCACATTTAGTGCCACTGCAATGGTTTTAGCAGGATATATATCCATCATAAAAAAAGTGACACTCTATTGTGCTGTGAAATTTCTATTCACTGACTTAAAGCAGTATTCTTTTCTCCCCCATATACTAGTGACTTTAAGGAATGCCACAACCTTTTCGAGGAAATAATACTGTATTTTCTTCATTTTTTAAAGTGTGTGACTGCAGAGCACAACTGATGTTCTTTGGCATCATTTAATGTGTGCTGCTGTAGAGTTAGTGACATCCTTGTTTTCAGCTGTGAATTAAAATGTTCTCAGATCAACAAGTGATTATTTCTCTTTTTGGAAAGAATGTAATGGCAAATACAGGACAATAATTTATTTTTTTGTGTGTTTTCCTTTATTATTTTTTAGATCCAAAATAAAACTGATCAATCCTCAACTGAGAAATAAAGACAAAAAGGCGAAATTCCTGCTTCAGTGACCTGAATCTAATATATCATTGTGGTTTTGAACGGAGATGAATGCTGCAGACAGAAAAAGAATAATCTGTGTAGCTTTAGGGTCATCTAGGCATTCTCAGGAATCATTTTCTGTGTTTTTCAGCATCTAGAGCACTTACCATATATGTTCATAATATTTACATACCATTCTGCTCTTAGTTGTAAAAGCTCAGGGTCATATTGTCACACGCCTTGCAGGATTAGTGGGAAAGTTACTCACTTGTAGCTTGGTGCCTGCTTGTCTGCACATACATTGCAAAACAAAAGGAAATCCCCTTCAATTCAACTGATGCCAACCACTCTCCTTCCTAACAGTAATAGAGAAAGTTGACTTTGGTGTAAGTCTACTGACTTAGGATTTATTAACGTTTTGGTAAGTTTTCCAAAATGGATACATTCATATTAAAAGAAATATTTTCAGAAGTACCTTGAAGATTTAGGAGCACAAATCCTACAAGTAGAGGATTTATGAGCATAGACTGCATAGGTTATATTTATCTTAAGAGTGTCCTGGGAAGTTTTCCTGATTGCTAGCCTCTCCCACTTTCTTTCCATGGAGAAGAGCATCAGATGGGAGGATGCTCTCCCACCACTGACAAGGCTGGCAGGAAGCAGCCTGGAAGCTGTCCATTAGGTATATGGATGGACAGGAGGATACCAGGATGTGCAAGACAGAGCTGGTAACCTCTCCAGGACCCTTTCCTTCATGGCAGAAAAGGCTTCCACAGTTTTTTTCTGAGTTGTCCCAGCAAATTTCTTACAATTTCTGGTTTGTACTTAAAAATAGCTTGAAAAACTCACCTTCAGCTCTGCCCTCGGACATGCTGAATATTAAGGGGGAAAAAATAGTAGAAGAATATAAGGGAAAAGTCATATTACCATTGTTATACCCACTAACTTATGCATCATGCATTATGTGTCCATATTTATAGCTTAGTTCGCTATTGCCAGACACCTTGCTCTCAGATAATGTTGTCACAAACTTTAAAGTTCACAACCAGTCATCTTCACATCAGGTCACTCGTGTTTCAGTAGTTCTGCATCCATACAAGTGTTAGAAATTATACAGATTTACATAGTTGTTTCTCTCTCAAAGTTTACAGCTGTTCTTGCTTTTGTTTGCTTGAGTTTGACAAAAAAGCAAGTATTTTTTGCCTTTCTTTCTCTTCCCTTTCTCTCCCTTCCCTTTCTCTCCCTTCCCTTTCTCTCCCTTCCCTTTCTCCTGATGGTGGCATTGCTTCTCTACATTTCTTTCTTGGATAGTTCCCTGCCCATCCCTTTTTCAGTAAAAGATGAAAAGTATGGAGAAATTATCTCAGAAGAATTACTGAAGCTTTTCTTACCCCTGAAAAAGAGAATTAAAACAACTGTAACATCAATGAAATTGACTGTGATGCTGCCAAACAGAAATTATTATTACAAGGCCCTTAGCTGTTAGCATAATGAAATAGATCTTGGATTACTGTTACCCAAAACAGCCTTTAATGGAAAAAAGCCACACCCTGCTAATGTCTCTGAACTTAAGGGATGCAAAAAAACAATGATAAGGGAGACCACACAATTCTGTGCAGAGTGCTGTGTTCCAGAATTTTAACAAATAAGGGCAGTGCAGAGCAAATGCTGCTAGTAGTTCTCATAAGTAAAAGATGAGTTCATTTATTATTTTACAGAATGACATGCTTTTATTCAAATAAGTGGTACGTGTGTTGGGGGACTCAGCTCATGCTATGGTCCTGAAAGTTTATATTTTTTGCACACTAATTCCAGATTTCATGATGATTGAAGGGGAACTAAGTTGAACAGATCTTTAAACATCTCAAGAGATCATGCTCCCATTTTGCATACATTATTACCCCCCACAAAAGACATGTCCTCGCAGTGACCTTACAGCTATGCAATGTCTGCTTAAGATGACATCTTAAAGAGGCCACTAAATTACAGATTGATTTGCTATCTATAAGTGTTAATCTACTGCCATTAAAATAGGAGCAGAACGACCACATCTGTGTCAGTCAGACCTTCAGAGATCATGCTAATGTCTGCACTGAAACTGTACAAATAAATGCCAGAGACACATGACCTCTTGCATGCATAGCACTGTGAGTTTCTTTGCTGATGCTGTGTTAGCAGTTAGTGAGAATGTTATATCATCCTGTACCTGCAGAGATCAAATATTTTCCTGTTGCCTTTAACCCTACAACTGCCTGTAAACAAGTTTGGTAAATGGAAATTCCCTCCAAGATTCTTGGCATCTTCTTATTTCGTATAATTTTGTTATCAGTTTTCATGCACTCTTTCTTTGAGCTGAGAAGCTCTTTCTAATTACACTGAAGTGACCTGATCACCACTGGGGCAACGGAGGAATTTTTTTCCTGGAGGGTAGCACTCCAGACTTAGCTAAGAGGGATAATGCTTTGCCTGGTTTTACCTTCCTCTGACAGATCAGGTGTTGAATTCACAACATGAGGCTTCATGGACCAATGGTCTGATCTGATAAGACATGTCGTATGTTCCTACTTATATTGTATGGTTGGGATTTGACCTAAATCACTAAAACATATTGAGTATAAATTGAGTGGCACAGGAAGAATCCTGAATACATAGTGTTAACCTTTTATTTTTGTAACTGAAGGCCTTAATTAGAGCTCAAAAGGAAGGCCAGAACAGCATGAATCAGATAGGATGGCCACATGCAATGTAGCGATAAAAGAGAAGCCCCTCTTTAGAACTGAAGTAGCTGATGAAATAAAAGCCAGTTTTCAGGCAGCTGTGAAGTTGACAGAAGAGCCTTTGTAACACTATAACCACCAACTCCTGCATGGGACAACCTCAGAACATTTCTGAATCATCTTTGGGATATGTAGAAGCCAAAGGCTGATAAAGAGATGAGTCGGTTTCCTCAGAGGCTTGAAGGGGATTTTCTCTGTCCTCTCTGTTCTTTGTTCTCTTTGGTTGACTACGGTTTTAACTCCCAGTGGGAGCCCTGCTGTAAGGAGAGACCTTGCAGTTGCTGTTGCAATTGGTTTTAAAAAACCCATCCAAACAACAGCAAAAAAACTAGCATCTTTTTATTTAAAGCCAAAAGTTTATAAGCTGATTTACAGAAACATTCCAAAGGAAGAAACAAAGAGTGAAAAGAGTGCTGATGAATGGAAGCTTGTAGTCTCAAAAGTAACGCCAGGCCAATAGTAATTTATTTTGAATATTTGAAAGCCTCCCATGTGTATGAATTTTGTTGGGCATAAACTGAAGTTTGCTTAGTTGCTGTCCTTTAAACAAATGCAGGCAGGCAGTTACATAGATTGAAATTTCAGACCTCACCAGGAGATTCAGCCGTATAAAACTCCAGTTAGATTTCCAGCGAGGATCATGTGAATAAATCCTTTGGTCAGCTGTGGGAACTGCGTGCCTAAATGCCTTTCTGGGAACCTCTGCCAAAATGTGCATGTGTAGGGAACTGTGCAGTTGTATGTGGCAGCAGCTCTCAGTCAACAGAACTGGAGGCCATTTCTCATCTTTGCAGATGTGTATATCTTGTCTTGGAGTGGGCCCTGTTATTTGTGTCACACTTGATTTGCTTTACTTTAAGCTTTAGGCTTACAATTGTTTTAGTAGTTTGTTGTCAGTAGTCTCTTTACAAGAACTTTGTAGAATATCAGAGATGTGGAAATTACTGCAAATGATGCTTGTGAAGATGAACTCCACATTTTCTGACCATGAAAAATGGCCATCACCTGCTTTTCACATGAAACCCATCAGCCAAAGAATCATTTTTTATTAGTGAATAGGTGTGAGAGAGCTGGATTGAAGATACTCTCACCTAAAGGCTTACTGCAGTATCACAGCAAGCAGACAGAACATTAAAGGAGAAGCCAGTTTTTAAATGGGTGAAGACTGGGGCAGGTTAAGACTGTAACTGAATAGTATAGCGTCTGTAGACTTTATAAAAATGTGGATGGGTCTCATAGACTAATTAGTATGCATGGTATCAACCATTATAAGCTTTGTAGGATAGGTCTGCAAAGCTCTGCAATGTGTATCCATGTATACTCAATGTCTACTCACAGCGCTTGTAGAGGAGGTACCATGAATCTTAATAATGACAGAAGGAAATTTATTCCTTCCATATAATATATGATAGAGTCTATAATAGTTCTCAGGAACTGAAGAATCACTAAAAGACTTCATTTTATATTAATATAGGACATGTTCCATGCAAGATGGACACATTTTTTATCTGGAAGGGACAGGATGTATAAATCAGACCATTACTGCCTCACATGACTAGAAATGTTTACAACACCAGAGCTATGGAGGCATTTAGGCACTGAAGTCAATGCCATCATTTGCAATGCTGAACCAATGCTCTGTTCCCACTCTTTGTTAATGAAAAATGACCAGGAAATAATAAAAATAAAGAGAAAAAACAAATTGAAGTGCAAATCAGAAACACTGAGGAAAAACTGTCTTCGAAAAGATAGAAAATGCATCAAAGAGTTAATAACACCCTTCACAAAGTCCTTTCTTTTAATCATACCTGAGAGAATAACCTCCGGCTTCATTCTCTTCCCTCCCCCCACCTTTCCAAATTTTCTCTGGCTGGAGTCCACATAGCAGAAATGTTACACAAGAAGGAACTCTTTGCGGAGACTTAGAATGAAGGGTTGGTTGAGGGCATCAAAACAGGGTTTATAATGGAAACTCTTACAGAATATGGGACAGCTACTTGGGGTTCCACAGTCCAGCAGATTTTATCTGCAGGTTATCAAAAGCCATGTCTATTAAACTGCTATTTGTTGCAACCAACTGTTTACAGTTTGCTATTGACTTTTAAGGCTGAGTACAGAAATGCTCTTTGAGTCTGTTGGATTACTTAGAATGACTGCTGCTTATTGCTGTGTTTTAATAATTTTCAAGGGCTGGTAGCCAGCGGTGAAAAGTACAACCTTCCCATACTATAAACACTGTCTTCAGTTAGATTTCAGGGCTAGGCTAAAGCTGAGGATACTCACTGCCTGCTGATATTGTTAAATAACTTTAAACTTCCTTGTACCACTGCGTTGCTCTTCAGACTTTTTGATATGAAACTAGACATTTGGTGGCATTTAGACAGAATGTTGGCCAAATAATTCTGCAATCCAGGAAATGTAAGACAGGAACAAAAAGGTATGTGTCTTAAGGGGATGCTCAAATGAAGGAGAAATAAACTCACATCATGAGTTGTGTCTTTGATAGAAACAATGCTTTCCGAAGCCCTCTTTCCACGCCAGTGCATGCCCATGTTGACTTTCTCAGTTCAGGCAGTCTTTCAGTGTTTTCACCCAAATTATATTCCATATTTTATATATATATATATATATATGCACACACACTATATCTGTATATCATATTGTAAAAAATAAGAAGTTTAACAATACACCTACAATTGAGCAGACATAATTTTCTGAAGACAGCTCTGTTCATTTTGTGCATGAAGCAGGAGGAGGAAGTGGAAGGAAGAGAGATCCTAAGTGCCACATCCATAACTGGTGGACATCATTCTCTACTAACTGAGCTCTGGGTGAAGAAACTGGTCACTTTTAACAATTTTTCACTGTCTGTTGGGAAGAAGAGCATTAAAAAAAGAGAAAGTGTAGACTCAATGCCCTGAACGCCATTTAGGAATTCTCTAGAGAGGAATAGAGAGAACCAGCATGAATAACTGCTAGCAACTTTCTTGTTAATTAAAATCTGACAAGCAGCTGGCAGCTGAAAGGGAGAGCTGTAGGTGGGGGAATCCTGTGGTTCACCACCACATTCCTTACATTCGTGAAAGCTAAGGAATATTTCACTGTAGGCCTGCCAGAAATGCTGATGGAAATGTGAATTGAAAGAAAGAGCCATGTGAAGGTGACGGAGAGATGTAGCCCAGGTAATCCACTGATGAAAAAATGTGAAAGTTTAGTGACATGTACAAAGCAACTTCTGTAAAGAACTTTGATGAAAGGTAATACAATTCAAGGGATACTACAGCCTGCAAGATGAACCAGTCCAGACAAGAAACTTATTTCAGGGAAGAGGTGGAATGCATTCCTTCTCTACCATCCCTCTGAGCCCAAACACTGGGGTAATGATTTTGGCCAGAGCAGATGAGCTATTCAGCATCTCTGTGGGAGCTTCGCTGGGCTGCAGCATGCTGTGATGTACTTTTCCTTGCCCTCTCAAGGAAAGGCTGTGACACTTCTCATGACAGCTCTCACACTCTGAAATCACCAGCCTTGCAATAGTGGCTTTCAGGATTCAGACAATACATAACTTCTCAGAAAATGACCCAGTCATTTCCTGCAGGAGGGTATAGAAGCATAGAATCATAGAATCAACTAGGTTGGATAAGACCTTTAAGATCATCAAGTCCAATCATTACCCCAGGACTGCCAAGAGCTTTTTTTTATGCTTTAAAGGACATAGAAAATAATAATTCCAATAGATGTAGGGTGTTTTGCACATTAATGCCTCTACAACTATTTAAATGTTTGAGAAATTTTTCACCCACTCTGCACTTTTTCTGTCTGTAAGTTGTCTCGGTCAGTTCTTACAGTAAATTTTTGTTTCTCCCTCTGGTGGGTACCTGCAGAAAATAGAGACTGAACCTCCCTGATTAGGGAGGTGCCACATCTTTAACTCAAGCAAAACTCTCATAGAGAAAAAAGGATAGATTAACTTCCTACGGATAACCCTAGTATCATGAGAAAGGACAATCTTTTCCCATGTCATCTTTAGTTAAGAAACAAAACAAAACATAATATAACAAAACAAAAACTTCAATTTTTAAGGAAAACGTAAGGAAAACACATAGGTTTCTGAAATAGTAATAAAGTATCTTTTATTTTCCACAAGACCTTCTGAGTTGTTCCTGACATGTAAATGGCTAAATCAAATCCAATGATTTCCTTTTGCAGCTGGATCTCTTTGGTGGTATTTTTTGGTGCTCTTTATGAATTATCTTCTGCATGGTCAGGTAAAGACTTGTAAAAGAATGCAACTATTGATTAATAACCATGAGATTTTGGGCCATATAGGATATAATAGAATCTTATTTCATACCTAGTGTCTTTTCTCTATTAAGATATTAGTCTGAAGGTCTTCACAAAATATAACCCAGGATCAACAGTGCCGTGATTGGGAGGTCCACAAAGCCATTTTGTGTGTAATAATTAAATGACATTTCCTTGCACTGAGAACAGTAGAAAGTTTCCACGTGACTCTTTATCATGTGGAAAATTGTTTTAAATCCCTCTGGACAGACACCTGGAAGAGTTTACCCTGAAAAAAAGAAAAATCATTTTGAAAAATGATGTTTCTGGTCCCATTATTCTGAATGTGAACCAAAGCCTTGGGAATAAAAAGGAAAAAAAAACAAAGAAAAAAAGGCTTTTAGCTTCTCTGTCAACAGCTTCCTTAATTTATTCCCCATTTCAGCTTCCTAAGGGTTCATACCTGTTCAGTGACTGGCATTTACGCAGAATGCTTCTTGCCTAAACATTTCCAAATTCCAGGAGGTGACAAAGGAAAGCAAATACTGTTTTTGTGGGGAGGTTAACATAAGGACCCTTTTGTGATTTCTCTGTCTCATGAGCACTGCTCCCTGTGTTAACTTTCTCATTTGTGGAATCACACACTGATGGAGTTTTAACTAAACCTAACTCTAATTGTCCTTTCATCCACAGAGGGCAAATGTTTCCGTACTCTTTAAGGAGGCACTTTCTCTTACATGATTAACCGTGTAGCTACTATTTGCAAGCTGTAATTTATTTCTACTGGAGATGTCTGACTGCAAGTCTTGTTACCCAGCTGAAAATTTGTCTCTTCTTGCCTGATGTGGTACAAGTGCAGCGGAGAGCGTTAATTGCCTGCACAGTGTTCCAAGACCGTCTGCTGGGTTTAAACCTGGTTTTACCATGGTGGTTCCTTTCTTCAACAGCTTATAATTCAGTGCCCTTACTTTACTTCCAGCGCCTTGCATTTCTTTTACAATCTACTGGAAATCATTGCCCTCTCTGCACACAGCCCAATATTTCTTATTGGGATAGATAATTAGTGTAGCCAAAAATATTACATGAACAGTTCTTACACAGATCTTCCAGTTTTGTCCATTCCTTTTAATTTTGCCTTCCAATTTATTCTTTTAGTTTCTTACAACACTAGTTCTGGAGGTGGGAGCTGAGGCCAGGAAGTGCTGTAATAGCCAAGAGCCCTTTACTAGAAATGCCCTGAAAGTACAGTAATGAAAGAACTGCTCTTGAGGTTACCCAAGAAACTAAGTAAGACCATCAGGTCTGTGTTTAACTCACAGACTGTCACCTATATCTGCCCACATGCAGAGCTTGTTAGAGCTGATGATCTGAGAACACCCATCAGCTATAATAATCAAGCCCTGAACTGTCCATTTCAATAATACAAATCAATGTAATGTCTGTTGCTTTTGACATGGCAAGGTTCACCCCCTTCTAGAATGGGGTCCCACGTTTTGCTATCTCTTTCTTTTTTACACTTGGAAATCTAGTAGCTTCTCAGTTTAAAGGGCATTCCAATGCATTATCAAATAAGCCTTTTTTGTGAATTTAGGGGACATTTTGTAGCAACTTCTGGTGGGAAAAGATAGTACAGGTACATTCAGGCTATCTGACAGCACAACTCTGGTGGATCAGGCTAGGCTTTGTTAATTCTCCTACTTCCTTGCGTTTCCTCACATGCTGTAAAATGAACTACATTCATAAGTGACCAAGTTAACATTCTGCAGGACATATACATATTCTAGTTTTGTTGGTTCAGGCTTCTAAGTTTCTACAGAGGCAATCTATAGCAAAATGCATTCTGCAAACTTTGGGGTTGTTGTGACAATCTGTCTTTCAGCATAGTACCTTCCATTTATTAATAAGCAGCTCATTGGAATTGTTTGGAATTTTCAGGTAAGAATGCACACTTCCAAAACCAGTAAAAGATTAATAAAAAGTTATGCTTTTTCAAGAGAGGTTTTTATTTCTATTAACCAATATTCTCAATAGGTTAAAAATATCCCCAAATTCTTTTAGAGCATTTGCACACTGTTTTTGTTCTGTGTGTGATCATGCAACACATATATTTAAATATGCCAACACCACAGCACTAACATGGTTCTAACAAATAGTTTGAAAGATCATACTCACATCTTTTCTAAAGCAAACTGTGAGAGAGTTTTGCTGGGTTTTTTTCATATATCTGTATTACAGGAATCCATATTTTCCTTTAAATACTCATTACTTCTCTGTGTGTGGCAAAAACAGATAAAAGCAGTCAAGTAGAATGTATTCTACAAAGAAACATTTTTCTGATAGACCTGGGTTTTGCTGAATTGAGGAGCAGCCAACAGCAGACTAATCAAAATTGTTATTCATCCTGATTTTGCCGGATTTATTCATAAAAAGTGTGTCAGCCTTTTCTGTGTAAAAAAACACATGTATTTATATTGAAATAACGATACTGTGTTGGACTGGCTTAGTGTAACAGTCTGTATCACTTTCCTCATTCTACAAACTGATATTTAGTTCTCTGTCAGTGGATCCAATGAAAGATCCCAAATAGAGAACAATGGGCTACTTGGTTGTGAAGAGGCTATAGTCAGCAGCTTCAACAAGGTGCTAGAGCCAGACAACCAGATGCATCTACAGTAGGCCACCTCACTGTCCTGCCATTTCTGTTTCTGTACCAAATATTCAGGCTTTTCTGCCAGCCCAGAAAGCAGAAACTTGTTATTTCTTGTGTGTCCACTTGTAATACAACTTCCATCTTTTTTGGGGTGTTTAAACACTGTCATATTGCTTCATTCTCCTTCCATCCACTCAGAATTGTCCTGGTAGGATTAGATTCATGACTTGGCTGTCTAATTGTACTCTTCCCTTTGAGTTCTTGTATTAATTCTTTTCTTATTAGTGTATCAAAACCAAACTTCTTGGTTTTGTTTGTAAAATCCTACAGTGTTTATCTCCATTCTATTCAATCTTCTAGCACAGTGATTTGCTTTCACCTTCCTCCATGACCATAAAGCTTGATTTGACCCTTTTTCTAAGTGTACTCCAGCACACTTTCCTATCACTCCATCTACATCCTAAAAGCCGTTATCTTACTATCTTTGAAGTAAGGGTGTCACATTTCCAGTAATCATTTCTGCTCATCATTTGACACACTGTGATTTCTGTCTATGTTTTCTTCTTATTTGATATTTCTGTTCACAGTTTTACTGAATCATATCCTAACAAATATATTGAATATGAGTGTTTTAGGCAGCATCACTTAGTTTTTAATTCTTCATGCAGTAACTGCTACAACAGCTCCTTGACAGGGAGTCTGATGATGCTCTTAAAGATCTCTCTTCTTAGGAATGTAGGTATGGAAAGTATATAGAGCGTTCTCCAGAGCCAGACTTGTTTGGGTAGTCAAGCTTGACCCTGTGCTTTGTGCAAGATAAATTGTACTCTTTCCTCATCAGCACACAAGATAAGAGTAGAAACAAAATGGATACAGAACTGGTACACCATAGCATTGCTTGCAGTGGAGATGCTGGCAGTTAGTGTACCTCTAGTGGTGTTCACCTCAAGGAAGCTGAGGTTTAACTCTGGCAACTGCAGAATCAAGGTTAGGAAAAGGCATTTTCCCCAATAAAAGGTAATACAGGAAAACATAAAAAAGAGAAAGCAAGGTATACAATGAATGCAGCGAGGAAAGGAAAGCACAACTTCAGGGCCAGATTTATTTTTAAAGGAACAAACAATCATTTATAAAACAAAGGAACAAACAGAAAACCTTTTCTTCACTTATTCCATTATTAACAATAATACAAGTATTGAGGGGACAGCGTAAGCCTTTTGACTCTTTCCTATAACATCCTTCTTCCTCTCTGCCTTTTTCCCATGGAGATAATAAAATGCCTTAGAGTAAACAAAGCCCAAGCAGATCTCCTAAATCTTTCAGTGAATCTTTACAAGCACATCAAATGAATCAATTGGATAATTACAGATCAAAATCTGTAATTATTTTATCCTCGTTTGGGTTTATATTTCATGTATTGTTCCTTTTCTTTTTACCTTAATCTCTTGGGAACTATCTGATAGCTGGCTCTCCCTGGGTTCTATGTTTATTCTGTGTGATGAATATTTACAGCTTGGTAAGGAGATGCGATATCTGATGATCTAATTCTGCATCTCTGAGTATCTTCTGCTTCCCAAGCAGTCCCTATTCCTTCTGTATTTAAAAGAATTCAAGAAATTTATTTCCTTGCCAGATTTCCTCCAAATTTTGCATGATAAAACCATTGTGGATATGAAGGAATAAGGCATTTCTGGAATGCTGGCCTATTTTTAACTCTGTATATTTCTGTGGTCAAAGTTACACAAGTATTTTCTAAAACAGTGCCACATGTCCTCATAGAGGAACATGCATACCTTACGGTTTTATCATCAAATGAGGAAACAGTCCTAAACATCAATGTGGCAGCTCAATGGGTGGTCTGAAACTCCTATCTTTCCTTCTTAGAGCAGAAAGGAAACTCAAGTATCGAGTCCTTGCAGAAGAGACTAATGTGTAGCTAGAAGATCAGATAATTGTGGTACAGTTTACACTGATAAGGTCATTAAACCTTGCTTTTCTGAGGTTCACACGCTTAGCAATTTTTAATCAGCAATCTAGGGTTTGAAGAAGTGGGTGGCCACTTACTCCCTTATTCATCTTTTCACAATCAATTTAAACACATGCTGTGGATATTGTAAAGCATTAGGATCTTTATGCTCATATTAGAGGACACAGAGGCAACTTCTATCTCTGCAGTGCCTGGATCTTCCTTCATTTAGAACTAAATTAAATTATCCACCGCAAAAGATATGCCTGCAAAAGAACAATTTTCTGTTGAAATGCTTGAAACGTGTTGTTTGGTAACTGCTATCTTTAATGTAGCAGTGTAGCATAGTGCAGTGTTCATCAACACTTTATACATCTCTGCACACAAAGATTACAAGGCAATCCAGCTTGCATTTTTCAAATGTAAATCCTTTTCTGTAGAATGGATCCAGTCTAAAATACAAATTAATTTCTTCAAAATATCAAAATTCTGATTTTAGAATTATACTTTGTGGAAGTTACTAAAAGGCCTTGTTTCTTCAGCCTTTTCCATTTCAGTCTTTGGACCCAATTTAACTTAATTCTCTTGACAGGAGCCTGTGAAAGTGTGAGCCCACCAACAAGGAGTATAACATGACTAAAAACTTCCCTAAAATCTGCTGGTCCAGGTCTGCTGTGAGGTCATATTAACATCCATACATTTGCTACTTAGGACACTTTCTGTGGATTTAAATTAGACTAGGAAACCAAGTGGAATGTGGTCTGGCGTGTATCCCAAAGTCAGATGGACAGTGTCTGCACTATGATAATATTAAGCACTATTCAGAGTAAGTCATAGGTTTCTGTCTTTCTTTTAATGAAATCACTGAAGTATGCAAATGAGAGAAAACAGTGCATGTTCAACCTGCTTGTGAAAACTGGGGGGAAAAAGTGTTTCTGTTAAATGCCAAGCTCATTGTTGTTTGGGGTTTTTTTGGGGGGGTGTTGTTTTTATTTTTTGCTTTGAGTGAATAAATTCAAATTTTGAAAAAGGAAAGCATCAGCCAAATCCTGCTCACTTTCATACAGGAATGCTTTTAAGTTTTTGGACAATCAAGAAAACTAAAAGGCATAATCAGTTTTGATTTTCCTTACTATCTCTTTCCCTTGTTGGTGGTCAGCCTAGCAGCACCTTTGGTGCTGGGCTGCAAATCCTGCAGGGGAACATAGCAAAATTATTTAAAAATATTTCTAATTTACCTTTGCCTTTTAGAATCTTTAAAGTACTCCCACTAATGGGGCCTTTTGTAGGCTTTCTATCCTTTCCCATCAGAGCTTGAATTTTTGCTCTAAGTTACTTGAGAGTGACCCTTTTCAAACACTCAAATAAAACATGTAACTTTATTTGCAGTTCCTGAGGCAACCACTGTAAATGGCAGCAACACAGAGAATTGCTGTAAGTTTACTGTTATGTCACTATGGTGTCCATATATAAAAGCAAACTACTGTTTTCTCTGGAGCTGCAATAAATACATTTTAAGGCACCCAGTTGCTAAGGGCGCTGATTGCTTTAAAGAAAGATCTTGAAAACACATTCTGCTGATGACTGAGAAGGGGCCCAGGCAGCCCCAAGTGTCCCACTCCAGCATCCATCAGCACACCCAGTGATGAGTGCTTCCACATCAGAAGAAAAAGGGAGTGAACTGAGTCCATACCCCAAGGCAGCACATCAGACGAGTAGGCACCAGAGCAAAAGGCAAGCTTGATGGTGGGAGACCAGAAAAGCCACCAGTGCTCCTGAATGGTTCTCTTTGCATGGTGTTCTCTTAGTGGGTTATCAACTCCTACAGCTTCTCCTCTCCCTATTCAGCAAGTAGCTGAGCAGTGGTACCACAGTCTTTTGGGATTACCATAGCAAAGCTCTCAGCTTGTCATGCGTAACCTTGGACGTGTGCACTCTCAAGCCATTGGGATAAGGGGAAAAATCTGAGGATGCTACTTCAAAATCCAGTTTTGTAAGGGTTCCTGCTACCTTGTAGCTCTTCTCTAGGTGTTTTTTTTAATGGGGTGTTTTCACAAATGTATTTTAAAGTGAAAAATTAACAAAGTATTGGCTTTGATTCTAACACTTGAGTCATTTTCAGATGTGTAAGTGGAGTGGCAAGAAGTTCTGCTCAAGAAAGCTTGTAGTAAAAGATCCCACTGTGGTACCAGGTATGTCTGCATCTGACTCTATAAGGTACACTACACTCTCCTTCAGAGCATTTGGTCTTCAGAGATGAGCTTAAGTGCAGAGCCCTTTGCTCTTCTCTGGCAAATCTTGAGGATCCTACAGACTAGCACAGGCTTAAATAACCTCAGGTTGCTTTTGCATTTGTTGTATTTCCTTCCCAGCATCTTCCAGTGGAGCAGTTTGTATGAGAGACCCCTAATTCACTGAGGAAAGAGGGGAGAGGAAATGCCAGTGCATGTTTATTAACAAGGAGCTTGGAGCTCTTCCATTATCTTAGCGGACATCAGCAGAAGTCTACTGTTTACCGTTTATGCAATTACTCTCAGGTCCTCATGGGTAAGTGTGTGCCACCAATACAGTATGTGTGTTTGCTGGTGCAATCTAAATCAATGGGCTCTGTATTCAGACAGGTACAATTCCCTTTCTCATTCTTTCTCTCTTTGATCTTAATATAGTCCCCAGAAATGCATTAATTGCCCCAATTTCTTTCCTAGGAAAACAAGAGATACATTTGCCCTGGTATTCAGAAATTCTTAATGTTTCAAGCAGGTTGCTTGGGCAAATTAAAAATAAAAGTGCCTAGCTCACATTAAAATGTTTTTCAAGGGATGCAGTTGCCATCAATATGCTGTTAATTCTGTTAAAAAATTAAAGCTGTTAATTCACCAACATTTTCTTTACTTTTCACATGATAGTAAGGCAAGAGCTGGTGAGTAAGCCTGCAAGCACCTATTGTCTTTTCAGAAACTGTCCTTAAAGATATGGACTCATATTTACTCACATTTACCTGAATGAGGTTTCCTGATTAAACTGATCCTCTATCTTTGTGATTACCCATCTGGGTCTGCCCCTTCTAAAGCTTTACTTTATAAGCACTGAAGCACTGTGACATGCTATTCTTTCAAAGGTGGTGTAATAAGGTTTTAAAGAGAAAATAGAAAATACAGGTAAAATTACATTATTTTTTACAATGTTCTACATCTAAAAAACAAACTGCCACAAAAATAAGGGTCTGAAATAAGAAAGTGATACCCCATAATTCCTTTTCCTTTGTGTCCTTTTTTCTAATCGTTTAATTAATGGTCTAATTCTAACCGCTGTTTTCCAAGGCCAGAATTTTGAGAGCCGGATCAGACCTGCCCAGGTCTTTCTCTTCCCTTGCTAATTTGCTTTATATGAAGGTGTTTCTAGTAAGACCCTCAGCTCAAGCCAGTGGTCCAATAAGTCTGTAAAGTGAAATAACAGTAATCTTCCCCAGTTATGTGGTGGTCAGCCAAGACCCATCTGAAAGTAAACCACTAGTTCATTATCAGTAATTTCATATAAAAATATTCAAAAAGCTCACAATTCCTGCAATGAAAACCAAACACAACTGAAGTTACAAGTGATGGGACACTTCTAAGCCATAATTTAGTGTCTGTGTTCGGTGTAAAAAGGAAGCTTCCCCTAAAATGAAGGGGGAAATCTTAGAATCGTAGAAAAGTTAGGGATGGAAAAGACCTCAGGATCATCTAATTGCAACCCCTGAAATGGTGAACACAGATTTACAGAATACCCATTTTGGATGCTTATCGAATAAACCTTTTTTGAAAACCTTTTCACCACCTTAGCAACCTTACCAACAACATTGCACCAGCTGAGTTTCTGGTCTATTTGGAAAACACAAGACTGTATTTACACTTTCACGTCGTTTCTTAATCTTTCAAAACCCAGCAGAAGGAAGAACATACAGACACCTCACTGCTGTCAACATAGTTATGCCTCTGACTCACCTGACAGAAGGGACATAACTCTGCTGTGTTTGCTCAGCCGGCTCTCCAGCCTCAGAGGTTGATGCGCTGAGTGCTCTGTGGTCTCTACCAGCTGCGTTAAGGCCATGTGAACTTAGTACTGTTGCTCCAAGCCTGGTTGATCCAAGCTGCTGTGCAAAGTTTTAGTGTGGCTAAAACTTGCTCACTGACAGTTGAAGCATTCAGAGCACAAAGAAGTGAGTTTTCACCATCGCAGGATGCAAAGAGAGACACAAGGAGATAAAACTATACACAGTGAGAAAGCAGAAGAAATTCAGGGCCTGGTGGAAGAAAATCACATAAGCCTGTTCTTACCATTGAGCAAGAAGACATCGCAGTGGCTGTGATGAATGTAACTAATGGGATGTAAAATGTAAAATTCACATTCAGCACAATACTTAGTCCCTTCAATGGTGCTACAGTGAATATCAAGGCTGTGGTTTATGCACTTGCAGCCTGCTTTTAATGTAAAACAATCTGAGGATGCAAGGAAAAGCTTCAAAAGCAATCACTGCTTTAAAGTACTGAGGCTTCTGAGCAACTTTTGGAACTGTTTTGTGAGGTGGAGAGGACATCAGGGTGAGTGAGGTTGCTGAAAGTTCAAACAAAAGATTCCTATGGCTTTTTCATGTTTCCTTGGAAAACTACAGATAGTGAAAAAGGAACCTTTAGCTAACCACCGAAACATTGGCCTAAGCTTCCTTTTCCATAGTATAAAAGGAAGAAATTTCAAAACAATAAACTTTTTTCTTTTTCTATTAAAAATGCAAAAATATAGGGAAATAAATTCTCTAAGTCAGCAGAATTTCAAACAGTATTTTTTCTATTATGCCCTTTTTGATTGAAAAAAAAATACTCTTCTTCACTTGTTCTAGTGAGGAAATCAGAGCAAGTTTGTGAAAATTTAAGTATGCAGAAAGCATAATAGTAAAATGCTTAAGGGATCAATATGGCACTCAGTTCAGCATAGATAGTGACATTCGAGGCAGGGGAGTCCAAAAGAGACAGAAGCATTTTTTTGTGTGGCACATACAATTTATATCAGGAACAGTCCCAGGAAAGCTAAGAGGACTTCTAAAGATATTTTTTAAAATTAGTAAATGGTTTTGGTAAATGGACAGTAAGGTTATTTATTCTGAGCTACAAATACTTTTGGCACAGGAAAATACACAGCAAGAACCCTGAGGCTGATTGTCTGGAAATGAAACTTTTATTCTGCAAAGCCTGTAAGTGTTTCTTATTATGTTGAGATTCAGCAAGTGTGGTAAAGTAAGAACTTATGTAGATGGTTAAATAACCATCCACAGTAGGCATAAAAATTTATGGTTTAATTAATATTGGGGGGTTTTGCACTATTTCTTCTGCTGGATATTTAGAGGCAAAGAAAATTTAGGTTGTCCTTTATGAACCATTTGATGAAACATCTCTTAGTCAAAAGAGTTTGCTAACAGAGAGACAAGATTCCAGCAGTGCTACTCCAGGCTTGACAGTATAACCAGAGAGCAAAGCAAGGCATATAGTATACCTGCACTTCATTTTAAATGAAAGAAAACCTAAGAGCTAAGAAGAGTTACCAGAAGCATCTGTTCTAAGAGTAAGGGGCAGCACGAAGAAAGAACAAATTCAACATGCAGGAAAGGGTATAAAGAATGAGATTAGTCTATCTGGAGGAATGCAGAGCAGAATATACAAGTGGGAAATAAAAGATATAGGCAGGTGTGAGATGAAGAACACAGCCTCCTGAAGATAAAGTTAGGGCGTCTGAATGCTGTGATGTAATGTTAAGCCAATGAAAGGAGCTCATCTGAGAAGGGCAATTCTATTAAAAGAGCGAGATAATATACAAAGTTGAAATATTCAAAGTACATTTCTAGCAATTCAGAACCTTATCAGTTCATGTGTTCCAAGACATAACCAGATTCTGTGCTCTGGGTAAAAAGGCAACTTCTGCTAAAATGAATGAGGAAATGGTGAACACAGATTTACAGAATGCCCATTATGGGTGCTTATCAAAGGTAAGTATAGTTACAAAAGGCAGAGTCTGCTGATATCCATGAAATAATTTATTTAATATGTTTTTCTGGGGGTAGAACTGTAGCATTACCAGGCACCTTATTGAGTTTCTGTGAATTGGAAAGTGATTTCCAGTTATCCTTAAAAACTCTACCTTTGGCACTTACTTTTCAGTGACTTTACACTGGCTTAAAATCTTTTTCACTCAGTGCAGCCATAATCTCCCAACAATGTAAAACATTAGTATTTAGCTATAGCAAGTTATTCACTTCAAAACCGAGGTGTGTGATGTAAGTGAACTTCTAATTGCAGTGGTCATGAATTTTTGGTAATTGCAGATACCCAAATATGAAACCCCTTAAATTTCTGCCAGATAAGCCAAAATTTAGGCACACCCTAAATGTGTCCATAGGTGCCATGCTAAATAGCCTATTTAGCTATTCATATTCAACTATTTCATATATAGTGCATCGTAAAGTTGCTTGTACTCATAACACCACTTGTAACATTTGAATACTCCTTACAGTTTTCACATCCTTCTAAGGACTTGGCAGTATTTTGCGCATATTATTGAAATTTCACAATGTTTAAAGGAGGCATTAACTCACTAAGGCATCAGTTGCTTACATTGGTATTTCCAGGAGTTTATGTTTCTTTTCAGTGTTGAGCAATGGATCTACTCAACACTGAGATCTCAGTAAAACTCCAGCCAGTTTTAAGCATTGTATCAGGGTTTTGCAGGTTTTCTCATAGGTTTAATAACACTCACCTCTTTCAGGAACTGAAAGACTGACCAGAGAGGAAAACATTTGTATTAAAATTGTAAGTGAAATTATGAACATGTTCTTGCAAGCTGCTAAGTGTTCTTTTGAAGTGGAAAACCCACTATTGAAAATTACAGCCAATAATCAGTTCCTTGGAGAGTTGTTTGTTTAACGTGAGTTTACTTTTAACAGGTGTTCCCATAAACAGGAGAGACTTTATTCCCTGTTTTGATTTATTATTCCCAGATTTAATACCCTGCTTTCCTTCAGAATAAATTGTGTTGTGCACAAACTGACCTGGCAAACAGAAAGGCCTTGCTTCCTCTAGATCTGGTGCAAATGTTCCTCATTATTTGATCGCCACCTCTGATCAACAGCTTGCTATCAATTACTTATTTGTTACATTGTTGAAATAATGGACTGGACAATATCTTATGTAAAAACACAACACTGATATTCATCAAATTCAATATAGAAGGCAAAGAAGAAAAGCCCACTATGCGCAAATCACCTCTGGTAGAAAAGCCCAAGTTTTTAAAAGAAAATG
The DNA here is from genome assembly GCA_024733675.1 of Psilopsiagon aymara. Taxonomy (NCBI): domain Eukaryota; kingdom Metazoa; phylum Chordata; class Aves; order Psittaciformes; family Psittacidae; genus Psilopsiagon; species Psilopsiagon aymara. The sequence continues at coordinate 33,364 of JANRGW010015402.1, read as the reverse complement.
GCCATAGCTGGGGTAAATGTTGCATTTGAATTTAAATGCCTGCATCTGCAAAAGGAGAGAATGAGGATGCAAAACCAGGTGATGTTACTTCACCTGGCATTCAGCTGCTGACATCATGAACTGCGTCTTGGAGGGACTTTGCTATAAAGTCAGTCCAAAACTGTACTACTTACACAGACATCTTTCCCTCCAAGCTCTTCAAATGACTTGGCGTCCAGCAGTCATCTAAAACATCCGCTGTAATATAACAATGAGGAATGAAAGGAAGGAGGATTTTCTCTAAGGATGGCCTCAAATGAATAAAGCGTCAGATAAAATGTTCTCTTCCAAAGGTCTTGGACTCTAGAAAACAAAGTGATGCGTAACTGCTAACCCCCTTACCACTTATATGTAATGGGCAAAGTTAGGATACAATTTTTGGTACATTGTGCTTAAGCTGCTGGATTTCTCAAGTGTGGGTGTTCCTGATTCTCTTGTTTATACACATAATATTTAGGAAAGCTGTGTCTTCCCAAGGGTCCAATTTCAGTAACAGGGGTCAATGGTGATTGAAGTCAAATGGGATTTCAAAATATGCTTAAAGATAAACACATGCTTTGATACATTGCTCAATCACAGCCCGAATGAACGGTGCTGTTCAGCATTTCTAATCAATAAGCTCTCATGTTTTTGAGAAGTATAATATCTGATTATGGTCTTTATCTGTTCTCTGCCTTTAAACTCTGTAAAACTCCTTCTCTTTGTCCTTTTGTTTTAGAAGTAGTTTTTTAATTGAAAGCCTGATCTGCTGATCTGAGAAAATATTCTGAGATATTTAATAGCCAAAATTGAATATCCACTCTATTTTTTTTACAGCTCACATTTGGCCTTTCAAAATCCTCATTTCCAGAACCTCTCGGATTTTCTGCTCCATGAATTCTTAATGAGTTGCAATTGAAAGTGCTACAGAACCACATTTGGATCATAAAATCCCCCTGCAAGGTACAGTATGGCTTCACTGAAGCCCCCACTCCACACCACTGCTTTAGAATCCCCACCCCTTTTTACTAAACATTGGCAATTTCACCAGCAGTTGGGCTGACCCACTATGCTTTAAAATTCTTTTAATCCTCTTTATAGTAACAGAAATATTTGAGACTGATCTTTGAGGGCTTTGTACAGTGCAGAACACCTGCAGCTTAACACGCTGTGCTAGCAAACACTCCACATGAGTCTAATGTGGTCTGGCACCTAAGAGGACTGCTGCACAACACCACTGCAATAATGAGGCCGTGCCTCCACCTTAGGACCCTTACCTCTAGTGCTAAATCAGTTTTATTGAATGGCATACCAGTCCGATCACTCAGTGCATCACAGGTGTCACTAAAGCTTGTTCACTGTGTCGACTGGAAGCCAAGGCATGGATGCCCTTTCTAAACTATGTATATGGTCTGCTGCTTGGTCCATCACTGAGCTGTCTTTCTGCTCTGTGCCCAGAGATTAGAGAGCTTGGCTCACCTGGAATACAGGGTTAGACCCAGGCTTCTATATGTAGTCATAAAAATATCCTCGCTAAAATCCTGCAGCACCTCTGACTTTTGACATTACATGTTTGCAAACACACAGATGGAATAAATTTGGTAAGAAGTAAAGGTTCCAGAAACTCTTGAAGTCTTTTAGGAAATGTCACTACAAGAGATGTCATCTATTTCCTTAGTTTTCTCCATTGCCTTTGAGATATTTACCTTCGAGATATTTACCTTCAGTATTTTATCCCTACATACATGTTTTCTTTCAGAAGGACTCTGTTGTACCAGAGTGTAAATTTATGAAAGTTTTAGCTCAGAAACTGCTCTCAGAAGGAGATGAAGATTGAGAGCCAAGACATGAAGAAAAGCAATCTGTGCTGAAAGATGTAAACCCACTTTTACATGAGGAAATCCACTGTGGTATCTTATAGCCAATAAAGAAGGTAATTTAGTGCAGGGGACAGGCAAGGAGAAGCTTTAGACATTTGTGAAGACTAAAAGCTCACACGGGAGGCTGGAGAGCAGGAGCTTTACATCACTCAGTCTGGATTTCTGAGTCTTCACTGACTGTTCATTGAGCACAACCAACAGGCTCCTCTGACACTTGCTTCTCCAAATCATGAATATTACAAAGTGCAATTAATCATGAGCATCCATAAAATGCCTCAAGATACTCAGAGGGTATGGACCACAGAAGGGCAATACATGACAACACTCCTAGCCTTTGGATACTGGGTTGTATCCTGGGACAGTAGGAACTGGTGGGGCTCTGGCCATGTAGAGAAAGGGATTAAAAGGTTTGCCTGGTTTATGTACTGCTGACAAGCATGACACTAGTTATCTTGGGGAGAGCAAATGTATATCACATAAGAAGGCAATAAAGAATTTTGACTAGCTGTCAGTGTTCCTTTCACGTTCCCTTCTTAGCTTTGAAAAATGTAGGAGTCAAATGTTCCCAAACTGATAAGAGCTCATCCTGAAAATTAATTTTCATTACAAACTGAGTGTCCTTAGAAGATGATATTTTTTTTTGTGAGAAACAGCTTTAAAATGCAGACTGTATTTGACCTCTTAAATTCCCAGTTAACCAACATGTGATTAATAATAAATAATAAAATAATTCATAAAGTACTCTTAAAACTAAAACATTTTAATGAATCTTTACTGGTTTGAAACTCCTTTGGCCAGAAAATATTAAGCAACTGAAATAAAATGGAAAAGTAATAAAGTATCAGGCTACGTTTTGGTGATATTTATACTAGTGAAAATATGGATTTTCACTTCTATGTAAACCTACAATATTTTTTCCCCCTGGATTTTTTTCTTGGAAGGAAAAAACATTGCTTTTTTTGCCAGTTTAGCCAAGTAAATCCCAACAAAACCAACTTAGGTTTGATAAAAAAATAGGGTTAGATCTACATTTCCCAGGCACTTTAAGAAGATTTTTATGTCTCCTGTGACTTGCACCAGTAAATGAGTTTCCAGGAAATAGGGCAGTCTGCTCAGTGCCGAGGTCTGAGCTCCTCTGCCAAAGGGTGTGACAAGCTTTGGAGTGACCATGGCTTCCACTGGAAAACATCTTTTTTGTGATTATACGTTTGGGATGTTCAAAGATTATCCAGCAAAGTGTTGTATCCAAACTTTTCCAAACTGCAAGGTGGCCCTGAGTCTGTCCTTAAGAAAAGGAGTCAAACTGTTGATATTTTTCAGTTTCTCACCAGTTTCATCAGCTGCCGGGAGTGTTAAGTGTTTCAGATCTTGCAGGTTTTGATTCAGAGATATTTCCCTTCTGTTTTTTGACTGCAGCTCTATGGTCACATCCTTGACATGGTTCAGGGTTGAAATGCCTTTTTTGGTATTAACAGCCATATGTTGTAAGACCCAGAAACTCCAAGACATAGCACAAAGATTTTGTTTGGAAATTGCTTAGGATAGATATTCCTCTTTTCAGGGAGAGGGAGCTCCTCCTTTCAGGGAGCTCCTCCTCCAGATTTCCTTCTGACAAATGTAATTGCTGATGAAATCCTATTTTCTAATGCAAAAAGTATAAAATTAGAGTATTTTCAGCCAGCTTCAACTGAAAACATAAGCAGCAACCTGAGCCAGGTAGAGAGAGACACTGCTTCCAGCTAAGCCAGAAGGAGGTGATTTTAGCTGCACCATTTTGATGAGGACTGCAACACAGTCTGCTCATGTGTGTTACAGGCAATGCAACAAATGCATCTCTACACTGCTCAAAATCTCCTGCCTTTGAGTTATCTCAAGGAATGTGCACACATGCTTCTATAAATAAATGGTTTCTTTTGAAAGTGTATGTTCGTGCCAAGCTATAGCTTTTACCAATTTTTTTATGCAGTTACTATGGAGTCTCTGCTGAATTATACACTGTAGTGTTCAGGTCACTGGAGCTGCTGCCCCAGAAGGGTCCCTCATCTCAAAGAACTATTGTATTAAGTTGACATCTGTGAATGGCAGAGAAAAATGAGATGAAGATAGATTTATTTCACTGTGATTTTATTTCTCATATTTTCTTGCTGAAGCAGTACCTAAATGGCAGGACTTTGACTGGGAGGAAATGTGATATCAAAGAACAGAAGTATAGAAAACTAATCCTGTACTTCTTCATGTGGGGTTCTGGTTCAGTTTAGGGAATATAGTGATGCAAATCACTAGCAGTACATCTTGTCTAATAATCTCCATTATGAAGCAAAATCTAATATACACACATCCCCAAATCTGGAGAAAATTTGAATCAGAGTCTAAATTTTAGGACATAGATCCCTCCACTGATGCAGTAATATAACTGCACAGAGACAGTTTCTGTGGGATAAATAAAAATCTGTCAAACTCCTGCCTGATAGTGAAGTTCATGCACTGAGAAGCTGGGTAGACTATCTTGCCAATATTAAAACCAGAAAAGTATGATTTACCTCTGTGTACTCCCCCGCAATGCCTTCTGTTCCCTAGAAATTAAGGAGTCCAGGAAAAAGGGATGAAAGGATGTTTCTTTGCCATTCTTCCTTGTTTCACAGGCTCCAAAAAGCTCGTAATTTAACCAGATTTGTCTCTAACTGGAATTACTAGCCTTCCCGTCCATATAGAGAGAGTTTGTACTTGTTTCTTTAATACAGTTCCTCTGAGGATCTGCCAACTTCCTAAGCTCCTTTCCATTACACTTCTTTTTCTCCATCTGTAATTCTGAATGTGTGTGTTTCACAGGTGAAACAAAATTCTCAGTTGATGTGAGGAAAGGTGATCTTTTAAATTACCAAGTTCTCAGCTGTGCATATAAGAATATTTGTATATATGTATCAAAACATGAGCATCAACCATCAAATACATGCAAGATATCATGTAGCTGATGTTACAGCAAATCCATATTACGTTCCTGAGTCCGTGAGAAACACTCGCAACAAAACCACACAGTACAAACACAGAAACTGAAATCATGCTCATTGAAAAGTTTGCCAAGGTTCATGAATCTTTTGAACCAACCTGGGCCTATTTTGAAATAAACACAAAACATGATTTTGTATTGAAACCAGGTGGGGCTCAGAAGATTTTGTTATTTGGGGTTCATTTGGACTTGAAACTTGAAGCTGGAATCAAAGGATGGAACCCAAAATTTATCCAGCTGAAGAAAATCTTTCTGATATGACCAATCACAGATTTTTCTCTTTTTTCTAAGTGAAGCAATCAAGGCATGTATGTCATTAGACTGTGAATCATATGGTATGATTGCACACATGTTTTTGGAGAGTGCTCTGATGGAAGGCGCAGGACAGGAACATAAGTAGCTGACTTTTCTTGTCCACAAAGAGACTCTATCTGTATCAGCAAAGGGCATATACCTTCCTGTTATCTGCTGGATAGAATCATGACAGACAAGAGTCTGAAACTCCAAAATTCTGTTTTGCCATCAGCAGAGAAATGTAACCTGTCATTTTTGATAGAGAAACAGAAGGAATAAGGGTTTTTGTTGTGTCTGTGAGTTGCTGAGCTCCTGGATTGTCTTAAAAGTAGGAGTTACTGGTAGTCAAAAATCTGTTACAATGTGACTGTGGGCTTGTACTAAATTATGGAAGGTACATAAACATGGAGCTGGTTTTGTCTGGTTTGAGGCTTTTAAACTTGTGGTCCAGAAGTCACAACTGCTAGAAATGAGCTCCCTTTGGTCTCACTTTCTCAGTCTACAAAACAGGTTGCATGATACAAAGAAGATTTTGTAAGGCATTTTAAGATCCTTACAAAAAAGCATTGTATAAAAGATAACATATAGTATAAGATAGTAAAAAAACCAAAATATACAGTTCACAGTTTTAAGCTAAATACTCACTTATATATTCTTTTTTGGATAAAAGAAGGAAGAAGAAGTTGAAGGAAAAAGATTTTTATCCTTCTGGATAGCCATGTGGAAACAGTGGGGACTTTCTAAGAAGTGAACAGTAAACAATCCACAATCAAACAACTTCTGAAGAAGCTTCATTTCTGAAGGCAAACCAGCAGATGAACAAGGAGCTAACTGAAGAAGATTGAGAGTTTAAAACTGTTTGCACCTGCTCTTACATTAAACAAGGAGAACTTTAAATATGTCTTCAAACAGTAACTGTTGTGCATTTTGCAACACAAGAGAAGGCAAGGCCAAATTAAAGCCCACTATATTTTCAAGTACCATGAAACCCTAAAACGGAGGCTCTGGGGAAGAGTTCAGTTAATTACCATGAAATCAAACACATGAGAGAAAAATTTTTGGATCCTTTTCCTACCACACACATATAGCTAAAGACATATGAATGTGGGAAAGAATTTGACTGACTTCTTAAAATCTTCAATTATTCAAATGTTCAATGATTCAAATGTTTGCAAAAGTCTTGCATTAAGGCATCTCTGGAGACGACAAAGACCCTGCCAGCCCAATTTTCCTATGTTGTCTCTAAGGCAGCTTGCAGGTCTGCTTAGCTATTCAAAAGTAAACCAAGTCCATTAAATTAATTTCATAAAACAAATCAAAATTGAACGAGGTGACCCATGTTCACCTTCACATATCAATCTCTGCAGAGTTTGAAACAGGCTCAGATCAAAGGATGTCACTGCCTCCCAGTGTATTTATTTTTTCTTAGATATTACTTTCTGGATCCAAAGTTCTCAAAAAATCTATGTGTTCAGATCAGCAGCTCTGGTTCACGTCTACCGCTTTACAGAGTGATCTTACTTGCCTAAAAAGATAAAAACAAAGACCTTGCCAATGCAGAATGACCAAAGCTGGTGGAAAACATTTGTTTATAATATTATTTGTGAAGGGATTTCATCAGTCTCTGTAACTAGTAAAAATAAGAAGTTAAATAGACCTTGCATATTTAACTGGAAGTAACCAAATCAAAGTAATTAATAGAGAAAACAGTGGTTAACTCACACTGAATGGGATCTGGCTTCATGTTGAGCTGACACTCTAAAGTCAGAGGACTGACTTTGCAGTTTTGCAGCTCTTAAAATCCGATATGATAAAAGAGTTTTTCAATCCAAAAAATGAATTTTAGAAACGCACAATTGCATTCTCGCTAAGGGAGGTGACCTGCAGGCAGTTTGGAGCTCCTTTATCACACCATGACCTTCTGCTTGACAAGGAGGTAAGAGTGAGGATCCCACATAGCAGTGGTGTTGTGACTCAACCCTCCCAGTAGATCCAAGTTCGTTTACATCAAGCCTCATGTGTATAAACATCTGAAGTGAATGCACACAGAGTTTGATATCTATTAGCATTAGCAGACGTCTAAGGAACCCAGGAAGTAACAACAGCAATTTTCACTTCCATTACTTTGCTGATCTGCCTGCCAAGCTGCTTTCTTATTGTTTCAAGTAGCTTCTGACCCTCTTCCCCAAACTATTTCTTCCCACATCCTTTTTCTCCCTCCTTCCATGTATCAAATGGGCAATGGCTATGTGGCTGAGCTCTGCCTGAGGGGCATGATGTGGGAACAAACAGGTGGAGCAGAGGAAAGAAGCTTTAAAGGAAAATAAAATGTAATCCTGTGAACTGATTACTATTTACTGAGCCCCCCTCAGAATCCAGAAGACAAAGGCAAAGTGTCCATTTAGAAACCTCATTATTTCAAGCCAGTCTTTGTGAAGGCTTGATTAATTTTTTCCCATTTGGTGTTATCAACACCGTCAGTAACAGTTCCCAGCTGGTTTTCCCACCCGGCTTCCCAAAGTGGAGCATTACTTTGAGCATAGGGGAGTTGTCTTTTTTTGTTGTTGGTTTGGTTTTCTTTAATAACAGTGATTTCCCGTGCTAGCAAACAAGACCAACACAACAGGCACGAGACTTCACTCACACATACTGTGCGGTAATGGGAGGAGGAAAGTTCAGGACAGTGACTATTTTGCTGGACAACAAAAGTACTGACAAACTGGACAAAGAACACAGAAAGATTTAAAAAAAGAAAAATAAAAAGGCCTCTGATTCAAAGCAAATATTTTTATTTGAATTTTCGAACGAATGTACTTTTACTGCATTCCATCCCTTCTGGGCTCACTTTCCATAAACATGCTAGTGACTGAACTTTAAAAACAGGAATACTTGCTAAAAGCTAATTTTAGAGGCTGAGTTTTCAACTCTTCTCCAAATGCAAATTCCAACCCAAACTTTAATACGAATTTTACACTTAGGGACACAGTTTGGCCGTGCTTGGCCCACCTAAGACCAGCTACTGTTGACCCAGCTTCAGCGAGTGCCATCCCCAGCCTCCTCCCTATCTCTGCTCCCTACCACTGCTACTGCTAAAGAAACTCTCCTGAGCCCCAAGCCCTGCCAATTCAGTGCTGCCTCCCTTTGCCCTCTAGCTCAGCTCTGTGATACGATTATAGTTGAAAGAATAACATGAAACTTACAAAATCTTGGCCTTTTTTAAAACTGAAATGCATCCAATCAAGCCAGTGACTAAAGAAATTCCTAATTAGTAATTTAACATAGCATGTCTGACAGGACAATAACTTACGGCAAAGGGGAAGGAACAAGCAGTTGGAAATGGCCTGGAAGTGGCCAGGTGAGCACAGGTGAGCAGCACTTTGTCTCTGTTACTTTGATTGCACGCTTAGAAATATAAACTTGGTGAGTTGCATAAGCCATTTCATTAGGGAAACCATCTAAAAACTGTACAACTCTGCAGTAAGATTTTTTTTCTCTACTAGGTTGTTTTCAAATGCATCTAAAATGTTGATTATGCAAAGGAGCACATGAAGAACATAAAATATGATGACAGTAAACATGAACAAAAAAGCATAATTTTTCAGTGGATAAAGTGCTATTAATTTGTTGTCTAACTCTAAAGAAAAGTTGATGCAATTACCTCTTGTGGGCTATTCTACCATCTCTCTCCCCAAGAAGATAAATCTGCACACACTTTTAATGTCCCCAGAGAGTCAAGCAATGTATCTTGTTCCACTTCAGGTCCATATATAATAAGGTTAAAGAGGAATCTACAATAAGGTAGACATCAAACAATATCAAAAAAGAGAAAGCAACACAAGAAGTTTGCACTGAAACCACAACTGTAAGAAAATCAGAGTTAAAGTAAGGTGAAATCCCAGCTCTTCTTCTAACGCACTGTGTGGTCTTTGGGCAAGCCACAAAGGGCCATAGTTTGAACATCTTACTTGCACTAGTAACTAACTCCTTACAAAGCATTTCTACTTAATGTTGCAGTCCACAAAACTTGCTCTTGAGCTATGGGAACAACCTGAATATGGGTCTGGTTATGTGAGGACAAGCTTTGCACTCTGCTCCTGGAGCTCTCTTTTCCTCCATCTATCCATAAAATGCAGACAAAAGCTCCAACCCTGTGTGAATGGTGTTGCTGGGATTCAGTCTAATTAGTTAACGTTTGCACAGCTCTTGGAAAATGCGAAGTGCAAAGTAAATGCTATGCAGCTGGAGCAGATGTAGTTTAAACCTAATCTCCCAGCTTTGAATCTACAGACTTTAAAGTAGCTGCAGCATGTGTGTGAAAACAGAATAAAGGACTGTCAGGATCTCCCCTCTAGTAGGACCCAAGCTTCTATAAAAAAGAACAGCACATGCTATTTTAAGTTGTATTTCTGTTTCCCTGCTGTGTTATCAAGGGAGTGGCCTGCCACAAGCCACAGACATTGCTCAACAAATCTTTGGTGTGAGCACCACATCACTGTTATTACATAGTCTAACTCCAGTACATTTCACATACTCCAAATCTTTTCCATATATTTGGCACTGCCATACCTTAGTCCCCTAGATTTTGCTCCACCTTTCTTGTTTCTCTAATATGGTTAATGCTACCCAGCTGTTTGCAGTCAGCTTTAAAAAACTGTAACTAAATTAGTATTCCTGCTGAAGCGTATTCCCTGAGAATATATTCCCTGCATTACTGATGTTCTCCATGCATTTCTTGACATTCAAGCATGGCTTCACTTTTATTTGCAGTGCTATGTTTCAAAACATAACAGTCATTTGAAAAAAAAATAGGGAGAGATGGGCTTGGAGAAAACTCTGGATGCTGACAGTCCCTGGATGCTGGGTTGGAAATGTGCAAGTAAACTTCATCACTAGTCAGATTCCTTCTCCTAAATGCTACGGAGACTACCATTCACACTGAGACCTTCCCCAATGATAAATTAGGGGGATAAGTTCAATGACAATTATTTAATATAACGATTAAATGTTTCAACTTCAGGGTTGAAATTCTGTCCTGCACAGCATGCACCCTAGCAGTGCATTTAGGCATCTTTAAATGAATCTCGTTTTTCACCTAACCTGCAAAATCTAGGGTGGGAAGACCCTCTGGAGTTAGTTAGTTAGATATTACTGGTGCCCTGAGCTCCAGGACGACATAGTAGGAGAGCTCAAGGTGCAGCCCGTTAGGCACTCCCTGCAGTACCTGTGCTGAGGCTTTCTTCCCTGCAGAGGATGACCCTCTGGGCCCTCAGTATCTCTTTTCACCTATTATGCAAGGTCTAAGTTTGTCTAAGCTGGGATATTAGGTTGGGTTGCTGGTTCACAACTTTCAGGATTGGGTTGTAAAGAAAATACATGTTTGGGTTTCTGGAATCAGAATGTGGAAGTGTCAGTTTAAACAAACTCCCAGTATTCAACGTGGTCCTACCTGGATTTCTAAATCTGCAAAACATAAATCATGGTTTTTATTGTTCAAACTCCTTGCAGTCCTCCTGCCACTGTAAATACCTGTCTTGTTTGAGTGTGGTTTACAGACTTTTGCTCAACAGGATTATTCACTCCTCATGTGACTAATGTGAATTTCTTCCTGTTCCTTGTTTCCTATTGTACAAATCAAATCTTCTATTCCGTGTTCAAACTCTGAACTTTGGAGAACATGTTTCCCACCTCCCATTGCACCCTTGGGGGGCATCAAGGTGAGTCAGATCCCTGAACCCCTGTTGTTTCACCTCTCTGAGAAACAGCAGCTTAATGAAGCAGCAGGCAGGAGAGAATTAAGAATGCGTCGGCACAAAACAAACGAGCCCTCAACAAGCTCCTGCTGGCAGATTGCACGCTGGTTTCCAATTCAGCAGGATATTTAAGTGGGGCTAACTAATGATTTCACTGATGGAGAGAGGAGTTCTGTGTGTGCCAAGAGTTCACTGTGTGGTGAAATCATTTGTTCAGTCAAGTTTCAAAGGCGTCCTCTGTCATCTGCAGCATTAAGGGCCGGATTATTAATTTAATGGAGTGGTTGTATTATGCAAGGAAGTGGAAAAAAACTGGCTTCCACCTTGGCCAGAGGAGTAAAGCCTGGAGCAGCTTTACATGGTTTGTTGTTGCAGTTAGCCCTTGAGAAGCAGAATTGCATCCCTGCTGCTCCTCACCCCGAGAAATGTCAGTGGCAGTCCTGGCATCATCCTTCCTCTGCTTTTTGTCAGTAGGAAATCACTGACTGCAGAATACCTCTTGTTTATCCATTGTTGATCCCAGCACAGCCTGCTCTTACAAGCTGTCAGTGGATCAAACACAAGCACCAGGAGCACATGGCATTAAAAATGCATATTTAGATTTCACATATTTAATTCCAAGTTTTGATTGAGGGTCTTTAAGTGGGGGAAGGACTGGATAATTATATAGTGGTGGTGGTGGTGGGGTTAATACTAATTTCATAGTGGGAATATAGTTGGAAAGCGATGGTACTGAAGGAGACCTGATGGACATTAAATTAGATATGAAATTTCCATCTGCTAAAATGGCAAACAGCCTCATGCAAATATGGGATGCATTTACAGGCAATTCATGTCACAGGCCAAAAAAAAAGGAAACTTTCTTTCATTAAATGGCGAAGTATCAACAATGGCATAATACCTAGAATGCTACAGTCAGCACTTGACATTATGGTGCTCAAAGAGTTTAGAGAAAATTAACAGAAATACAAAAGGCTGAAAGAAGTCTATAAAAAGTGTTAAGTGACTGTGTGCGTGTGCGTGTGCGTGTGCGTGTGCGTGTGCGTGTGTGTGTGTGTGTGTGTGTGTGTGTGTTCTGGAAAAGGATGCAGTCAATTCATACATCATCCCCAGAGCACGGCCCAGAAAGAGTCAAACACAACCAAGGCTGCTTTAAGCTTGTGTGAACTGGGCCCACCAAAAGGGGTGCATCTACAATCCCAAAGTGAAATGAATCTGAAGGTAGGGATCTGCCTCCACAAAGCTGAGCAGGAGTAGAGATAGATGAAAAATGAAGGCTTCTCAGCAGAAAATATTGAGAAAGTAGAGCAATTTCTTACGGTGTTTCCAAGAAACTGTATTCCAGCCTCCTTGTATAGAAAAGGAATGCAGAGATTTGCCCTGAAGATAGCATGCTGAATTTATTGACCTCAAACTTTTGATGTGTGCAACTTTAATTACTAATTTCAAAAATAAATTAAAAAGAAGGTCATGAAAAGAATCTATTCTCTTTTCTCACTTTTAAACCTAACCCATACTTCAGTTTCTTTCCATGTTTGCCCCTACTGTAGTATCATGTCCCTGTACTTTTTTTTTTCTCCTTTTGTAAGTTAATTCACAAGTACATAGCGCTCCCCTGTAGGAAGTCCAGAATGTACAACTCTGTCATAAATCCTGTCCTCATTTGACCTAAAGTTTAATGGATTTAGATGTTTAAGTATAATCCAGTATTAGCATAATATGAGTGGCAATTAGTCTTGTGTTTGAAGGAAGAATTTATGCCCTGGCCTCTTTCCCTGTGGCAATCCCTCTGACAAAGAATAGTGGCACAGGGCTATTTCCATTGCTGCATATCCTAGTTTAGAACTCTAATAGAAACCCAAGATAAATGTATTTCTGCTATTATTTTACACTTTAATGGAGACTATTAAGGCACATGCAAACACAGTGCCAAAGGTGCTTTGAAGGCAAGGACATCCAACTTCAAACTATTTTTGTACCTAGCATTTCAATCCAAAACTGAAGGCTGTGACGTGCATTCTGATGAAACTTACACTTCACCTACTGATTATGAAAGCTATCACAGGATATGCTGCTTACTAATAGGAAATAATAAATAACCATATCAATGCAAAACTGTTTCCTGCACTGCTAATTGCACCAGAGAAACTCTTTCCACTTAAAGGAAATGATCTATTCAAACAGCATCAACATTTTCGGCCTAATTTATACACTGATTAACTGAGTGGGGTCAGGAAATGAAGTCCCTGTCCCTTGGAGGGAAATGGGCTGTAGAAAGGCTTCTGAGGTGGAGTTTTCACACTGTGGGTGACCAAACCTAATGAGCAGGATTTCCTCACAGACCTGGCAGAGGTCAGGAGGAACCTGCAGAAATGCTGAATGGATTCTCACATTAACATATGGACAGAGAGGAAAAATGTGTTAAAGCAAGTTAATGAAGGGGAATCACCATGGAATTAGCATGCAACATCTTTAAAATCCCTGAGAAGAATAAAAACATTCTGAGAAGATAGTTTAAAAGAAGACTCTCTGGATCAAAATTCATTATAGATGAAAACACATAAGGCTGTTGGTGCAGCAAAGAGCAGAAATTGGCGTAAGTTTTTCTACTCCAACAAAACTTCCAGAGGTTTGGAGTAGCTGAGCTGTCAAATTCCCGGGGGTTGTAGAGTATGGAAGGAAATGGCCAAGAAGATCTGCCAAAGAATGAATCCATCACTATTGCCCATTCCCCATACTCCCTGTTCTCACATCACAAGTCATTGGAGAATGGCTTGCTGTACTTTTTATTTCAGCCAGTTCCCATGTGAGTGGATAAAATGATCTGGTTTTCCAGTGATGTTTCCAGGTTTTTGAGGAGTTGTACTGAAATCAGGATATTGTCCTGCAGAGTTTGGGAAGGAGACTGGAAGGAAGAGAATAAAGGGCAAGCTCACGCCAACCAAAAATGTGGGCCCCCAACTCATTATTTCCTATGTTCCTTCCTCAGTTCATCCAGTCCATCATCCCACTGTGTCTCCCTGTGACATGTGTTCCACATCCTATCCCTTCCAGACCTAAACTTTTTTTCATCCTTCTATTTCTTTCTACCCAGTCTTTTTTTCCAGCAAATAGCCACCATACACAGGCTGAGCAAATGCACTCACACTGAGTGTCCTCAGAAAGACTTCCAGAATTGGCTTCCAAACTCTGGTCACCCTCCCAGCTCAGAATTTATGTTGAAAGACTTGCATAAATGCATACCCTTTTAATGTTCTCCTGTTCTGTTCTTCATCCTGGTGTGACTTAGGGAAAGTTCTACTAACATCAGCTATGTTAACACTGGTAGAAAAATGACACGGGTGAGTGGAGAATCAAGTCCATCCATTTTCTTCTTTCCAAATGAAATGTTGTAATTTGTTTGCCTTCTTAAAATGAAATGGTCTTTCAAAGGTTGTTTTTTGCTTTTTTATTTTTCACTGGGTATCACTCGGATCTTCTATTAGTAATAACAATAGCTACAAGAACAAACTAATTAAAGCATACACTCTCAGGGTTTTTATTTTTGCTCTCAGCATTCACTGTTGAGAGAAATCCGAACAGCAGGAAAGTAACCCAAAATATTGCTTCACAAAGATTGATTCAAGTTGCTGCTCAGAAGATACTGCACCATATGGAAAATGTAACTGAGTAGCTGACAATTTTGTTTAGTTTAAACAAGGGTAGGTAAGATCTGATAATGCATGGGATCATTTTGGCACACAGTACAGCTCTCCCAGACCCATTACATTATGCCTATCATCAAGTTAGTTCATCTAACAGCACAAAGTGGAACACCCTGACCCTTCTTATCCCTGTTAATCACTTTTAAGTAAATAATACCTCTTTGGAGAATAGTGATTCATATGCTGCAACCAAAGATACAGTCAAGCTGTGAACTGGTCTTCCTGCAATGATAGGGAAAGTCAGGGAGCAAAGATAAGGAAGGGTTTTGTCAGACTATTATCATTACTTCACTTTTTAATTGCCTATAGAAGTTTTCTAAAGCAGCGGGACCCCATCGAAGAGTGCAAGCTTTTCTGCTTTCTTTCAAGAAAACTTCTAAACAGCTGTTCTGTTTCTCTCCCATCGTCACCTATTTAATTTTAAGATAAAGGATCCTTAGGAATCATTTCCTCTGTGAGCAGCTAGGAAAGGTTATATATCTCTAAAATGTCCCATGCTATTTACTTTAAAAAATGTCATGCCAATTCTTGGTTTCCTGAGGCATTGTTACAGCCCCCTGACCATGCAGGGCAAAAGCTACAGCAGCTTGCAGGTCAAAAATTTACTTTTCTTCATTTCTTTCTGCTTTCTCTTCCCAGGACCCAAGCCTACTTGGTCGTGATATGTTTCTATATCACTACAGCCTGCCATTAGTATGATGAGGCTTCTGTTGAGCTGCTCCTGGTAGGATTTTGGAGGCCTATTAGTCTCTCTCTTGTGATTTTTAAGCTCTTCACTGGGATACGGAGCTGAGGTGTACCTCTAACACACTTCTTAAGCTGGTAGTCTTGTTGATTCTTAATGCACCCAAAGGAGGTGTCATGCAGCACTACTCACTTGCAAAAACTGGTTCTTTCTCAAAGCAGTTTACATATGTTTCCCAGACCTTAAAAAATGCACGCTCTTACCCTGCATCAGTAGAGGTGTCCACTCCACAGAGGACAAAACAAATGCAGAATTGACAAGCTACCTTTGATTGAGCTGTTGCACACTGTGGGGCCAGGTAGAGATACCTGCTTAAGTCCTTGGGTCAGAACAACAGTGCTTGCACACCACAGTTCCGGGGATGGTGATCCGTACAGCTATACAGCTAAAATTTTGCCTGTACAGTATTTCATAGTAACGCCCGTTCCAACTGTGGATAAAAAGCCAAGATTTCAGACCACAAAATGTTTAAATCAGTTATCCAAACTGCTCAGAAACCAGAGTCAGTTTGTTCCCATAAAGATGGATGATGTGTGCAAGACAGGTACTTTGCAATGGACAGGTCAGGAAGCTCCACTTTATAAGATAGACAGTTACATTAAAAGCTTAATTTCTCAATCCATTCAAAGAAAACACATCATGTTTCAGGAACAGTGACTATATGCTTTTGCCCTCTTACTTGCAAGATCCCATATGTAAAGATGGCATTGGGACAGATCTGGCTGTGCATTTGATTTTGTTTTGATTTGCTCTCTCACATTTTCTGAGGCTGGGGAAAAGACTGGTGTAGTGTGTGACTTGCCTTCAGAAAGAGCAGGTTCAATGCATTGAGAGGTTTAACACATTTGAATGCTTTTATTCAGCTTTTGTCAAAGACTATGTCTAATCAGTCCGCCTAGCAGATAAGAGGTCAGGTATCTATCTATCTGCTGTAAATCAACAATATCCCACAAAGTCAGTGGAGCTGTGTTAGTTTACACCAGCTACCTGGGCTCAGGCTTTGCGCTGGACCATATAAAGTCTTTTGAGGCATTTGCAGTTTACTTGAACACATCTTCAACACCTGTTAGAGAGCTCTGATAATCTCTAGAAACAGACCTTGAATGCTCTATTTCCTGAGAAACTAATGCAGGGAAGATTGTGTCTTTTGAAAGGTCTGGGAAACATATGTAAACTGGTTTGGCAAAGAACCAGTTCTTTGCAAGTAGCTAATGCAGAACAAAAATCTCTGTAAGATGCATTCTTCTCCTATGGAACTTTCTTGGAGATGCCCATATTCCTTTAAGTTATCTTTTTACGTGCCATGATAGAGCAGTCCTATAAGTGTCTCTATTTGTTTTTCTATTTTTTAAATACTCAACTATTTAAAAGGTTTCATCTTCCTACTCATTTTATGTATTTTATTTTAAGCATTCCTCAGGTCTACATGGAGCTTGAAATAGTTATGGTTCTATTTACTGCAGAATAGAGGAGGGCAAAACCATGGAAGAATCAAACCTTGCTTTTACTATGCTGGTGAAATTCTTTTACCATAGTTTATCTATACTGAAAGATTTTGGCAATCCTTAGAAACAGATGAATATTGTGACTTTATATCCCAACGTGGAGCAAAAATGAGAGATCTAGAAGGACTCCACAACACTATTTTGTCTTGGCATCCTTCCAGCATCCAGAAGAAAATGAAGGAGCTTCACCTGTAGCACAACAGACCCCCATGTGACAATTTGTTCACAGCATAGTGGGAAACTGAATCTCCTCCATGTTAAGTACCATAAGCCATGCAAGAGAAGGATTATAGTCCTGTAACTTCATGCAGCGATAGACAAGCACAGAGAAAACTGAGCTTTCTGAATTAGAGAATACTTTGTGGGTTTTTAATTCACTTTTATGTAAGCAAAATAGAAAGCACATACTCAGTGCTTTATTGCTTGACACCCTCACGATGCTCAAATAAATTGTTTCAGTATCTTTGGAACAAATTTTCTTTGTGTGCTTCCATCTCCTCATATACAGTCCTCTTCCATTTTTTGGAACTGAATAAAATAATTTCAATCCTTTTATAGAGACATGCAACATTTCACTTCCAAAAAGATGTCATAAATAGTTTAGTGTCAGAGTATGAGCTTAAAACATAACAAAAGAACATGTTTTTGATCTTACTGTGACCTTTGAAACTTGCTGGGTGGTGAATTCATTAAAAAGATGCCAAAATGTAAGCTCAAGGTCTCAAATTTATTTAGTGCTATAGAAACCTTCCATTCCAGAAGGAAATTCATCACTAACTGAATGTGCATATCTAGCACAGCACCAAACTATGGCATGCTAATGGTAATTTCATTTATATCAAATAGCTAACATTAAAACCCTGATTCAATGAAAACAAATTCTTTTTCTTTTTAGGTTCTACATTTTTTCCAAGCTTTGTTTATGGCAATCAGGTTATGCATTATGTAATTCACATCAGAATTTCCACTGTACACAATCAGTAACATGTGATGCAAATTAAGGGTGAGCAAACCTATTCAGATAACAGACAGGATGAACAAACTTAAACTTCAAATGAGGTGGTGCTCAGAACGTGCTTTCAGATTTGGAATGCTCATTCTTTCGTTTTCAATTGCTTCCATGTTTCTTCGTTTGAATAGTCCAGCAAGTACAAGTGAATAAGCATTGCAACACGTGCTTTCTTAGAAGATCCTTTCTGATTGTCTTTTTCATGACCAATACCATTGATTTTTTCAGTGGTGCCAGTCCCAGTCCATCATCTGTTTCTTCTCTCATTTAGCACTTTCTTACCCATTACCTCTGGTTCCATTCATTCAGTCTGCAAACTTTGTTAATTTACATCATCTTGAGACTCATCAGTTTAGGAGTTATACATATTCTTTTGCTTCCTTGCAAAATTCTGAACACTTATTCACACCCTAAACCCAAATCTCAAACAATAACTTTCATTTATGTTGATTCAAACAAGGAAACAAGGACTTCCCCAAACTCTGAAATGTTTAAGAGGACAAATAGAGTGCTCACTAGGTAAAAGAAGAACACAAGAAAAAGGGAAGCAAAGAAGAGTTGAAAGAATGTAGGCTATAAACTGACCAACTCCTTTCTCACCCTTTCTTCTCCCCAGAAATAGTGGTGTGAGTGGAGGGAAGGCAGATATCTCCTGAACTATATTCAGTTGTAAATTTACACACAAACACTTGCTTCGTTTCACCCTCACACCAGGAATTTTAGTCAAATTAAACACTACTTGGCAGTGTTCAAGGCTGGGTTGGACAGAGCCTTGGGTGACATGGTTTGGTGTGAGGTATCCCTGCCTGTGGCAGAGGGGCTGGAATTAGATGACCTTAAGGTCCTTTCCAACCCTAACTATTCTATGATTCTATATGAATTGATCATTTAATTTTTTTTTTTTTTTTTTTCACAGCTCTTGGTTGAACCAATAGTCAGCTGGCTCCACAACAGGAATCATTACAGAAGTTAAAACCTTGAGGAGCCCTTTGAATCCCTAGAAACAAATCCTTCCCTTTGCTTTGAGGGAACACTTCTGCTCCAGAGCCTGATCAGGAAATACTGGTCCAAGAATGTTTAATCCTGTCTGCCTGGGAAGAAATACAGCAGTAGAAGCTACTTCTCAGTATCAAACCCAGACAAACACAGAGTCAGTGGTCATACAGCTTAAGGAATGATATGGGAATACTCATCATTCATGAGAAGAAAACATACAGCGAATGCCACAGCTCAGGCTACTGGTACCCCTTGCAGCTTGAATGGGTGACAGGTATCTCCACTATCTCATTTCTCCTTAAATGTGCAGAACAACACATGCAGTAGTTTCTCCCTTTCCAGGAAGAATTCTTTTCATCCAATTCCAGCTCTGTTGATCAGTGGGCCCCAAACGGACAACATAGAAATTAAACCACATGTGGACAGATGAAACGGGTTAACCTGCTTCAAAGTAGAGCACTGATAGTTAGTCAAGTTTGGTGAGGAGGCACATGGGGAATATCCATACTTACAGGCAGGACGGAGCTTGAATGCATTACCTAGGAAATACAAGTTTCTTTGTAGAAAATCAAAATCATCCTATCCCAACAGCCAGCATACCCACAGCTGTGGAGCAGTCATGCATTCAGGTGCCCACAACCAAAGGAATCACAGAGCACCAGAGCTCTGTGAAAAACTTCAGAAGCCTGGAAAAACCCTCACAATTTAACACTTTTGCAGTGCAGCGAGACATTTTTCACCATGACCTCAATGTTCTTGTGAAAATGAAAGGCAATTTTTATTTGCTGTCAAAGGGTGAAGCTTTTTTTTCTAAACAGAAGGACTAAGATTAAGCCCAGGAACAATATAGCAATATAACTGAGTAGGCAGGAACTGCCCTGTCATTCCAGAGGAAATTCTGCTCTTTTGAAAGGAACAAGACTTCAAAACATCCATGAAATACAGATTTAAAAAGCATTTAAGTTCAGTTGCAACATCTTATGTAGATACAAAAAAGATGTATTTTGGTTAAAAGTTGATCACATTTAACTTTTTGGGGTTTTAATACGAGAAACCATCAATTTTTTTCTCCAAGAGATGTCTTAGACATTACTGAAAGTCTTTGGGGTTTTGTGTTTTTCAAAGCAGATATTTGTTACAATTCATGTCTTAACATATTTAGCTTTAAAGATAAATGACATTCCTGTTTGAATGCTTACATTTTTAAAAATTTTTATTAATGTTAACTTCCAAGAGCTGTACCTATTGAACCTTGGTCAAAAGTTAATGCATTCGGCCCTTCTAGGCTTAGTTTCTGTATTGATGGACTACAACAAAGTACTTTGACTTATTTTATGTGCTGAGTAGTATATTAATGTTATTTTAAATTAGATGGATCAGCATTTCAGTTTTGGTCTTCCTTCACAATTAAAAGTTGCATTTTTTAATCAATTATAGCATCATTCTCACTATAGTAGAATAGGAGACACAATCCAGCATTATCTCAACTGCCGTAAATTTATGAGCATGTTATTAGGAGTTAAAGTACAATGCATTTACGATTTGTATTATAAATGTAAGTGCCTCTTCACATTTGTTACAACAGAATATGACCCAGAATACTATATTTTAATTCTAAGGTGAAGAAAAATCAAAACATTTCTAAATTATTTTTTCTACTTTTTAATCAGGTTTTTAAGCCTGATTTAAACCATTTTATTGCTGTGCAGAATCTATTAACTTTCATTTAACTAAAGACTGTCTTTCAAACCAGCACAGATAATCCATCACTTCTCTTGAGGTGATTTGAAAAGTTATCATCTTCACTGTTAAATCTATGCATTCAGGGTAATTATATTATTCATCTTTATTCAGAAAATCAGTTTGCCTCTTTTGCGTAAGGTGTGTTTTCTTGTTGCCAGAAAATGCCACACAAACTCAATTTATTACTGTGTTTGGTGATTCTGTCAAAAAGATCCATTGATTTCTGGATGGCAGTTTGTGCAGGACTGGCTTTTTTATTCTTTGTTTCCAGGTGGCTGGTGTAAATGGGTTTTGTGAAAAATTTTGGGTTTTGGGGTGTAATGCATGTAAAGAGATACTTAAGCAATTCATTAAAAAGAAAGAAGATAAATGCTGCATCTTTGAAGAGGGGGAAGTCTGAATGATATTCCATAACTATTTGTTGAGAACAGTTGGTTTAAATTTCCAAATAACTTTCATTTCAAAGGGACAGTATCAAAACACACGCAAAAAATAAAATTCTAAATAAGGCACAATAAATTATTTCACTGCTTAGGTATTGGATTTCAAAGGGAGAAGAGAGTATGCACGAGGATATTAGACTGGAATATATTGTATCTTTGGGAATTGCTGTCAAATATTGATGAAAACAGAGAGACCGTCAGAGATCAGATAAAAGAAAGAAATTATTACATTTGGAAGAACAATGTGAAATGTGCGGCCAACAGAGATTTCAAATGTAAACTAATAGCAATCCACCGAAGAACAAAGCTGGAGGAAGTCCCACATACTCGATTGCATTTATAGTCAGTTAGCATATGTAAAAATTTTATGACGTGTTTTTCCTCGTTTTGAACCTCACAAAGTACACTGTTCAGTAGATCTGACTGCGACACATAGTGAGTTGACCAGCATCAACAAGACAGATGAAAAAATGATAACCACTGGTTGTAGTCATTTTGTCGTAACTTGTGCTTATTGTAACATGAACACGCCTGTGGCCTTCTAGAATTGAAGTGAGGTATGAAATGCAGGAGTCTTACTGTTTTTCACGCTACACATATGCTCACAATAAGAGTTGTCTTTCAGATGCTCTTTCCGTGAGTCTCATGGTACTTGGATACAGAGCACAGAATTTCTTGGTTTGAAAATTAAGTGACAATATGAAACTAAAAGCCATGGTAGAAAGGTTTGTGAAGATACTGCTTTTCCTGAAGTGACCCTTCCTTTCCAGAAGTATTTTTAACAGTCTCTCTAAACCACAGATTTCCACTAAGATGACTGCATCAGCGAAGATTTTAAGAACAGGCAAATGAACATTTCCTAGGCCTACATGAAGATTAATTTACGAAATGCTAAAGTAAGCATAAATAACTACAAAATCATTAATAATTAAACATGGAAGTAAGAAAGTGTAGAGTCCTTCTATTCAGACAGACATGGGCAGTATTACCAGCTCCCTTACAAGCAAGGTAGTGTTTTCTGTAACAATATAGGGCTGCAGATTTTATGTGATATAAATGCATTTTATGCAGATTTTTAGATATGTTCAGTTTTATTAAAAAGGACAATGAACTTTGTGTTCTGTGTTCAGGCGCTTGTTATATTGCTAGTAAATCTAGAGTAACTCCATGGACTTCAGCATAGTTATTGTATACATATGTGTTGTAACTGAGATCACAGTGTGGTCTTATATTCGTGTTGGAGAGAGATTACAGCCCACCCTTGATTTAAGCAGCTCTTGGATCTAAATTTGCCTTTTGAAACACTGCATGTGGGCTCTGCAAAGCCAACTATGCCTCTAGATTGCAGATGAGATGAGGTTCTTGGTTCTGTTGCTTTGGGCTTGAATCTGGAGTTTCATTCTCCATCTTATCTTACTGCAGTAAAAATGTAAAATGATGATAAAGATATCTTGTTACAGAAATCTTCATCATCTTGTTGCCGTACCCTTTTGTGACCACAGGGATGTTTCATTCGCACGTGCTTGCAAAGTCCTGCTGAAGCTGGATAAATCCCCAAGGAAACACAAGACAAAGTAAAGGCTAAGGGGAAATTCTTGACTAGCAGTGACTGCTGCATTTGGATTAGAAAATGCATGATAACATCACCTGAAAGATACAGCACTGATGATGCTTGCCACGTGATCTTCAGCACACTTTTATTATAAATGCACAGATATAGCCCCAATGAGTAGAGTGCTTCTTTAGCCATGTTAATCCCATTGGATACACATCCCATCTCTTTACCAACAACATTTTTGCTAGATGAAAAAGAAATCTCCAAAGAAAGATTAAGTTCAGGTAACCTGTTAGCTGGCAATACACACAAAGCTCAAAGCAAGACACATTTGCTCACTTTTTCCAAAAAAACCCACCAGCAACTAACAATCTTCTAATTTTCATAATCTTTCCCATTTTTAAGAAAAACAAACAGAGAAGATGAAAGAATCTTTCCACTATCTCCCCCTCCCCATAGTTATATGCTTCCAATGGAGCTAATCACAGGGCAGAAGCTTTCAGAGCTGCTGCCTTGGTTATCTTTTCTGAAGAGTGCTATAAAGGAGAGTTGGTCTTTGAAACAGATTGAACTGTTTTGTTTTGATTTCACACCTAGGAAAAAAACAAAGAAATGGCATAGATCTGTAAAGAAGTGACTTGCTTGTTTCTTAATCAAAATGAAATTACGTTAAGGCATATCAAAATCTATTTATCATACAGCAGGTAATGGTGATCTGTCAGAAAGCCCTTAAACAATGATAAACCGTCAAATGATCTTTGCTTTTACTGTGGCAGATCCCCTCTGTTTATAGCCAGTGCTGCGCATTTGCAAGTCAGTGTTTTCCTGCCTTGTATATCAGCACCTTAAAAAAATTGTTTAGTCTCCAAAACCAAAGTCATGATGTTGCCACTCTCTAACTAGGACCCAGTTAGGGATAACTGCACCAGAGCTAGATGTAATTGGGCAAATTGTTGATTGCTAACATACCGCAACCACACAAGTACTGTCCTGCGGGATTACTTTGATGAACAAAGCTGAACATTTGGGGAAAAAGAGAGGAGTCATAAATGCAGCCAACAGGAATTGCAGATAAGTGGAGTTGTGCTGGAAGTGCACTTGATGGCTGCAGTGTGCATTTTTCTTATTATTAAGAGTACCTTTTGTTCTGGAAAGCCGTTTGCTGCATCTGAGTACATAACAGGAACTCAAATTTTAGAGAAAACTTCACTTCTGATAGACCTATGTGTTGACGCTTGAACTGAAAAAGAGTACTATGATTCCCAGCAGCAGAATGAAATAAACCCATGCTAAGAGACAGTGCCATGATCCAAATGGAAAATGGCAACATCCCAACTTGTAACTTTCTCCATGGGCTATTGAAAGTAGCTTATAGGAGAGAGGATGAACATGGAGAAAAGAGTAGGCCCTGTGAAGTTACTATACAGTGAACTTTAGCTATAGCCTTGGAGTTACTCTGTAAATCACTGCTTTAATAAAGCTTATTCTGTTTACCAAGTTTGGACTCCTCTCAGGTTTCAGCCTCACATGAAGTATCTCAAATTCAACATTTAAATGCAATTAAAGCTATGACACAAATACTACACCAATGCCAACAGGTTTTACTGGAAGGTGTAGAGTTCCCTGTTTTAAGACTCTGATGTTTTCTTGGTTTGCACTGTGTTTATAAAGTTATTTTGTTATTTTTTAAAATTTAATTTAGTATTTAATTTATGTGACAGTAGGCAGAAAAAAATTAAAATCTGCTATTGAAGCTTGTAAAATACCTAGATTTCACTGGAGAGGCTGGTGATGTGATCATTTACTGATTTCACTCAGGCTGCATGCATGTAACTAGAAGCAGAATTTGACAATCTGTCCCTTGCAGTGAGAATGTGCAGACATACCAAATGCCATAAATGTTCCCAGCTGGAACTGAGACCTATACTTTTCTCACAGGGGCAACACATAGACTGGGAAGTTTGTCCTTAGTTCAGAGCTGGGTGGCCTAATTCCTTCTGGTTTAGGTTTCAGACCAAAATGAATGTGTACATCTGGGTTGTAAGTGCTGAGAAATTTTGGCTTATAGTCGAAAAGATTACAACAAGCCCAGTGTTAGTGGTATAGGAGGAGCTGACAGCCTTGTGTGCTCCAACTGAGTGATTGCTGGGCCTTTCCTAAGAAAAAAGACTTTCAGCAGGCAGCCTTGGCAGCATAGAAGAGATGAGTAGATTACTACAGTCCTGACGCACTGGGAATGGGCAAAGTTGATGGCCATCTGCGATGTGAAACTTTGCTTAGTTTGTGTAATACTGCAAAGCTGATTTTCTTTACAGCTATACTGCTGTCCAGTGAGCCCCCTTTGCACATCCAGTACTATGGGTGACCTTCCATACTCCGCTTGGAGGAAACGGCAGCAATATACTTTCAGCCAAGAGGTGGAGGGACTGGAAAGTGTGGCAAAGAAGGGTAGCAAGAAAAAAGATCCCAAGCATTGCTAGTTGCAGTTTGATGAATATTGAATATTGGTTTGAAATAAGCTCAGGCTTATGCACATTTGGAGAACCTGTGAGTTATCCCCCCTCCAAGTACTATGGATGGTTGAGGTCTTACTATGGCAAAACAAGGAATTCTGAATCTCTTTTAAATGGCAGAAAACATTAGAAAAATGTCAGTGACTTTCCTGCTACAGAGGGAGGCATTAGATCTGCTCCTGACACCCAGCAGGAAAACAGAGCATGGCTATTTGTTATACTTTCTTCCTCAGCCACCTCTAACTAGGAGGACTTTATTCTTCCTTCAATATCATGGATCACAGAGCATGTCTCTTCATATTGGATCTGAAAATTTGAGCATTTCAGGGTCTAGAAAGTCATCTTGTCCCTGAAGAACATAATATTCGGTAATAAGCCAGTCCAAGATGAGGATGAAGTAGCAGCTGCAGACTGTGCCACTCATGGTTCACATATAGTAGTTTCTGCTGCTTCTTGTTTTGAGCTCAGATTTTGCCTGAAGAGGATGGAGCTTCTTGCATAGCAGAGGCAGAGGCTGCACTATTCCTATTTTGAGGACATTAGGCAAGAATAATATGTGGTCTCTCACAACTCTTCGGTATGATTCCACATTATCCCCTGTTGAGTCAGATTGCACAGTTTGGCCGCTGTCTCTGAATTGCAGAGATTACCAACAAAAACACAACTTGCTGTAGAGGTTGCTCGATAAGATTTTGTTTACACACTAGGAGCAGTTTCTTGGAATCTTTAAATTAAATTAACTCTTACACCAACAGCTAAGCTCTAGTGCTAGTCAGTCATCAGCTCTGACAGCAGTAAATCCAGCACTAATAGAAAATGCCATTAACTTTAAGTAATTTACATAATAATTACATTACCCAAATGGGTATTTCTTCCAAAAGGAGGTCACAAATGCATTTCTGACTCTTTATTGTTCGCAGTAAATTGCTCAGTCTGCACGCAATAATATTGGAAGAGATTTGCAAAGTATTATTAAAAAGATACTAGTGTCAAAAGACTGTTCCATAAAAACACATGCACTAAAACCTTCAGCATTAATTGAATCATGCTTGTGTTTTGGCAATGCTGGAAACCTGGCTCAGCCATAGCTCTTGTGATTCATTAGTGCTAATTAATGCTTTTTCCAGGCTAGTAACAAACTAAAGAGAGACTGTTTGTCTCTACTGATCATTCCACAGTTACAGTAATGGTTTGATTTATGTATCAGCCACTTAATGCCATGTTTCATTCATTTCCAAACAAGTTTCAAAGGGGCTGGGGGTGCTTATGTGAAAGTTAAGACAAGCAAACAAACAGGAATGTTTCCTATGAGTACTGCTAAGCAGCAATACTGTGTTTCCTGGGGCTTACCATCCGAAACACTGCCTCTTCTTCCCCAAGACAGAAACAATGCCCGCATCATCCCATCAAAACTTTCACCCTCTCTTCCCCATCCCCAGAAGGCTCATCAGTGCCACCAACCTCACCTGCTTATCCACTGCCAATTCCCCCAAGCCCTTCACAATTTCATACCGGCAGTTCAACCTGAGGGCAAAGCCCTATCTCCAAACCTACGCTGCCGGCCTGAACTTCTGTATTATTCTTGCTCTGAGCTCTACTGGGTAGATTTTGCATCCAATATTTTGCTCTCTCTACAGGCACAAAACCGTGTGTGCCAGCAGTAGCATAAAAAGTGTAAATGCTGCAAAAATATGTTACCATTTCCTCTCACTCTGCTGCCCAGTTTAGAAATTTGGCTGGAGGCATTTGCTGCAGTTAGGAATTTTCTTTTAATATCATTTTTCTGTAACTGTTTTCTTTTACATTTTTGAAACATTTTTAGTGCTCAGGAAATGTCTTAGAAGGGGAGCCTGGAAACACAAGGACTTTACTTATCCCTAGATCAAGTATAGGGTGAGCAGTGCCCTTTGCTGCTAATGAGCTTCAGTCCTTGGATGAAGCGATCTCGGTGGCTGAGAAAATATTTCAAGCTTTATGCACATTCAGTTCTTGGCCACTTTTGGCTGAGCAGTGACAATTCAAGTGTTGTGTATCTCTTTCCATTAAGTACAAGGCTGACATCACCAATGCGTTTCCCATATGACAGCAAAGAGTTTCCAGATGGAAACAACTTTCCAAAAGCTGTTGACTGGCCATGAACTATTGTAGTGACACAGATGTCTCTGCACATCTGAGTCAGAAAAAAAATAACAATTATACAGATAGCAATAACAATTTATAATAATAATAACCACATTAAAATACCTGGCTCAGCATGTATGCGAGGGGGGAAGAAGAAAAGTCACATTAGTTTTATAGAGTCTGAGCACAATCAGCTGTAGGATGAAATAGATTCCCTTTGACAGAAACAGTAAACCATGGTGGCCTTGTGAGAAAGGCAGGGTACATTTGAATTTAGAAAATCACTTGTGCTTTCTATCTTTTAGATAAGTTTGTGATGAAAATATGAGTTCCTAATACAGTAGGTGAATATGTGGGGCTTCATGTGAGGCTGAAACCTGAGAGGAGTCCAAAAATTAAATATTATTTGTCCAAAACCCAAATTAGTATATATTGCAACTATAAGGCATTTGAATTAGATGAAGATAAAAATACAACTAGGAGAACAAATAGGAGGAATTAGAGCTCTCTGTGCAGTTACAGGGCTGTAGCCTCACTGGGGTCACAGAGATGGGGTGGAATAGCTCAAATAACTGGAATGCTGCAATGGACCCATACAGGCTTTTCAGGAATGGAGAGGAGATGTCACCTTGTATGTGAAAAATAAGCAGGAAAGTATGGGCTCTGCCCAGGGAGGGATAACAAGCCAGCTGAGCGTTTATGAGTAAGGATAAGAGGACAGATCAATGTGGGCAGTGCTGTGGTGAATGTCAGGTAAAGATTGCCTGACCAGGAAAGCAGAAACAGATGTGGCCTTCTTCACACAACTGGAAGAAGCTTCATGTTTGCAGGCCCTGGTCCTCATGGGCACTTCAAGCACCCTGATATCTGTTGGAGGGACACCACAGTGAGGCACAAGCAATCCAGGAGGTATTTGGAATGCACTGATGACAACCTCCTGACACAGGTGATCAAAGAGCAGAGGAGGGGAAGAGCTCAGCTGAACAGCAGACTTACAAATTGGACTAATATGTCAGGGGTGTGAAGGACAGCAGCAGGCTTCACCAAGGGCATGAAGGAAGATCTGGGGAGCTACAGGCTGATCAGCCTGCTTCTGGGGAAAAACAACCTAGCAGGTGTTTTCCAACATCAGCCAACCTTTGGCTTTGTGATTCTGTGTTATCTGACTAGTCAGAATAAAAAACACCTCTTCATTGCACCATTAGAGGGGTCAAAAATCTTCCCGTGACCACTACTTTAGGAGATCTTGTATTTTAATTTTGAGCACTACCATGCAGGTATCTTTTTTTACAAGTGGACCCATCTTAAAACAGGACAGTAGACTGTTTTTCATTGTGAGTGCACTGTAATCTTACAGTTTTACCAGATACGATTATCTATTCACATTAGAGAAATTATTTGCATTAGGTTTAGGACTATTTTATAAGTCTACCCAGCTGAGCTGTTTCTTGAATTAATAGTGAATTGGAGGGCCCTCTACTTGGGAAAGTGTAACATTTTGCAAGCAACTTAAATCAACATCACAAAGACTGAGACCATGAAACAGTTCCTGACACTTTCTCAACAGTATTGCAGTTAAACCTGCAGAGCATAGAGCATGAAAAATGCAGTTTCCAATAATTATGCATTTGCCTCAATAGAATTCTTTCTTTGATTTCAGCTGGCTGTATTTTTTCTGATTCTTCAATCATCCTCAGTTTATAAGCTGTCATTCCATATAAATCAATGCATTAGCACTTTTACGAAACTGGTTTGAGAGCAGAGCCTGATGCAGAACTCTCCTAAACTGTGTTTTCCTGTGCAGCGTTAACTAGCTGCTGCACCTTGCTGTAAAAGCTTTCAGCTGGGCATATGGGGCATTGGTACATTGAACTATAACCAAGTTCTGAAGATAAACATGCATATTCAGACATGTGGTCACTGAAGTTATTCCAGATTTATACTGCTGAAACTTTGATCAAAACCATTAACTTCTACATAGTAACTTTCACATGTTTGCTCAAGGCTTTCAAGGAGCTTTGAAAAATGGCCAGTTGTAATACAGCTACTAGGAACTATGTATGGTATTGCTCTTTCAAGCTTAAGCTAAATGCAGCAGAAAGTGAGAACGCAATGCAGACCACTTGTTTCGTGAGTGTTGTTGAACATATTTACAGTAAATACGTCACTAGCACCATGATAGTGTTCAGAGGGGACATACAAGAACTGTAGCTTGCATATTAGGACATTGCAGGGTAAAGAAGAAGGAACATACTCACTCTACTAACCTTACGAAACTGATAGCTCAGTATGTAAATTTTCATGCCAGCTTCAAGGTTGGTCTAAAAGATCAAAGTTTGCAGCAGTGTTTTTGTTTGCAAAATAGCATGCAGAACTAGACAACTGAGCTAAAGATTATTGTTCATAGTCATAAATCTAAAGCTGATTTTCACAACAAAAAAAAGTATTACTGGCATATATTTAGACTGCACATGACCTTGCTGAATCAACTTGGCTTTCGCAAGAACAACAAAATAAAACCAGATGAAAGATTCTTGTTTTCAGGTGCTGCAGATGCATCTCATAGCATATGAAGAAGAAGAATTGCAGTGGGTATGAGGGAACTCCTCTCATCCCCCACGGGCTTTAGATGAGATTTGCATAAGGCTTTACACATCACTGAAATCCTTCAGGTAAGTCCTGAATGGAGCATTCTGCACAGACATGAGTCTCATTATGAATCCATGGCAGAACAGACTGTCTAATTAGGAAATAGAATGTCCTCACACAAGCAGAATCTCCTGAGGGGGTATATACAGTACAGCTAATTTTCCGAGCTTTTCTGGAATTGCTACAACATGAACCCCTCAGAGAAACTTTTGCAATAAAAGTTTTCATGTGGTCTTCCCACCATGTACAGTGGGGAGATCCATGGAAAAATCTAGTCTCAGGTCTGTGTGCCTCTCATGCTTCTGCACTTTTGTTGGATACTAATAGGCAACAAAGCCCTATTACTGGTCTCTGTGATGGAAGCATCTGAGTTTGGATACGGGAAAATGAAATGCTGTTGGTCAGGAAGCAGAATTAGAGTTGCTGTTGCTTTCCTGCACTTCCCACTAGTACTGCATACAGACATGGAATGTATGTGGCTGTTCCCAACCCCAGAGCCTGTTTGGCCATATGTCTATTTACCAGGGAGATCCTGAGTTACGTGGAAGGGTTACTGTGGACTTTTGGGAATATGACTGGAGAATGCCCCACTTATGTTGCTAAGAGGATCCCGTTGTTCTAGCTCTGCTCCAGAGGCCAGAGCTATCCGAACCACAGACTTTGCTGCTTGCGATGGCATCCACAACATGCTCCCTCCTTCCTCCATCCAAAAATTTACATAGCACTAATGAGAAGAGTGAAAAACAGCACGGTAAATCCACACAGCCACCTCCCTGAATCTGTCTCCTCTTAACTGGATTAGAAATTGGCAACATCAGTCTTTTGTGTGTATATGTCTTGAAAGACTATAACAATATAGACACAAATGTTAGAGGAAGCTGAAGAAGGGAAAGAGAAACATTACCTGCTGAAAGAATAATCAACTGTTTTCACATGTAGAAAACATTATTTCACAATCTTGAATGTAATCATAACACTTCATTCTGTAATACATCATCATAATACAAGTGTATCTGCAAACAAGCACTTTTCCCTCTCTAATTGCATCATCTGTTGGCTACCTAATGCTGCCTGTAAAGTAAATGGCCCATTTTCTTTTCCCTTTGCATCCAGACTGATGTTTTTATTAACCAAAGTTCACACTTGATTAATGCTCCCCTGCCATCATTACCACAAAACTGACATTTAGCCCAACCATGAACAAGACATTGGCTGCAGTTCTCTTATCATTAGAGTGCATTTCGTTAATATCTCATGTCAATGTGGTGTATATGACTAGACAACTAGGACAGAAGCAGAATTTTCATGTTTCACTTCAACACATTGTATTCTGGGATTTGACGTTTTGGCACAACACCGCACAGGCTGCAGCTCAGCAAAAGTATCATTTGCTTTGAGAGAATCTTACGTACAATTTGTTAATTGGAAGTTCTCGCTCTGAGGTTGGTCAGACTGAATGAAATGTAAATGTATGGTCCGGACACTTTGACTGGGACAAAAGGAGCAAGAAAGCAGGTTTTTAAGGTTTTGCTGGACAGAGACTTGAATATATTGATGATATTCCAGATATTCGGTTCAGCAGGTTCAGGACAAAAAAGAATCCCATTCAGAATTTATTAATACTTATTTAATATTAAATCCCATTAAGAATCCAAAATAAGAATTTATTAATTATTAAATTAATAACTTACTTTTTTTTACAAAATCAAAGCTGAAACAGAGCTTACAGTTTATCAGTTTACTTTTCTTTTATTTCTTTGTTTTGTTTTCCTCTTTATCACAGGAATGGGAGAACAGGTTGGGGATGAGGAATGTGGTTTTGTGTTATTCCCAACACGATCAGACTGGATGTGTGAGAACACTTGGACCTCCCAGGGCTCAGTTTAGTAGTGGGCTGATTCTTAACCAGTCATTCTGCCAGGTTTTCTTCTGGACTCTGCCCTTCCTTCAAAATAATTAAGTCTGATTCATACTACAGGCTGTAAGACTGGAACTGGCCTCTTATTACAAGTGTGGTTGTACCAGGGTGTATTTGACCCATGAGTCAAATATACCCTAAGTGTAACCATTACCACAGAGACAAGGCTTACATCCCTGTTATGGGTTCAGCAGTAGCAGTCATTTTTCTCCTTCTTAGTAGTTGGTGCAGCGCTGTGTTTTTGACTTGTGGCCTGAG
>JANRGW010015401.1:10072-21910 GCA_024733675.1 Psilopsiagon aymara | reverse complement strand
GAGGTTAGCAGCTAACAGAGTATACCGGATCTGGGATCTGGCTGAGATGGAGTTGATTTTCTTCACAGCAGGCTGTATGGTATTATATTTTAGATTTGTGGCTGAAACAGTGTTGATAACACACCAGTGTTTTGACTATTGCTGAGCAGCACTTTTACAGTGTAAAGCTTTCCTGTTCTTCCAGCTCTGCCCTGCCATATGTAGGTTGAGCATGGGCAAGAAGCTGAGAAGGGCCATAACCAAGGCAGCTGAACCAAACTGACCAAAGGGCTATTCCATGTCATGTAGTGTGATGCTCCATAATAAAACAGAAGGGATGACCATTCTGTGGAAAAATGCTGCTGCTCAGATACAGGATGGGCATTTATCTATGCATGTGAGGTGATAAGTGATTATCTTCTCATTTTCGGGATTTTTTGTTGTGGTTTGGTTTGTTTTTTTTCCTCCTCTGTCCTTCATTTATTGAACAATCTCTGCCTTGATCCATGACTTCCTTTTATTACTATTTGGGGGTTTTTTATTTCATTTGTTTCTTGCTTTTGCACTTTCTGTTCTCCTCTCCATCCCACTGTGGTTGGAGAGTGAGCAAGCAGCTGTATGGTGCTCAACTGCCTACAGGGTTAACCCAAAACACAGAGGTACAATAAAGCTCCCCATCTCTAAATTCAGAAGATCTATGTTCCTGTTTTACACAATATCTGAGTAATTAGATATTTTTTCAGGAAATGGTAGAACTGGAAAATAAATTCTCCTTGTTTCAGCTTTGTCTGCTTCAGAAAAGTCTGTAGGTAAAGTCACGCTTCTCTGGTGCAGTTCCTGAATGAAGAAGACTGCAAGAGGATTGGGCTCTAATGGAAAGCACACAGCTATAAAAAAATCTGAATATAACAGATATAATTGTCTACAGACACAAGTCAGGAAAGGTGAGACAGATCTGTGCTCTCTTGCCCACCCTGGAATACCCTTATTTCATTAAAAAAAAAAAGCACAAAAAAGAAAATAATGTATGAAGTAGGCCAGCATTATTCACTTAACTCCTGCATCTAAATCCTCAGGTGCTCTTATGAGCAGCTACCTCCTTGAGTATATTTTCTTGGCTTTGCACATTACCACATAACCATGCTCCTTGTTCCTATTCTTACTGTTATCACAGAACAAATAAAACCCATTAAATAAATTAAACCTACCAGATTTAGGACTCACTTCAACCTTTCTGTCAAAGTGGAAAGAACATGTGAACCTACCTCTGCCAATGATTTCATTTTTGGCTTCTATTCTGAAATAGACATTTATTTTTGGAAAGCAACTTTATCATGGTTTAAGCCCAGCCAGCAACCCAGAACCACACAGCCGCTCTCTCAATCCCCTCTCTTCTTCCCCCCACTCCCAGAGGGATGGGGAAGAGAATCTAAAGAAACTAACTCCCATGGGTTGAGACAAGAACAGTTCAGTAACTGAGGTATAACATAAACCACTGCTGCTACCACCAATAATAATAATGATAAGGGAAATAACAAGGGAAGAGAATACAACCACTCAACACCCGCCAACCAATACCCAGCCCAACCCAGCAGTGATCTAACCCTTCCAGGTAACTGTCCCCAGTTTATATAGTGGGTATGATGTTCTGTGCTATGGAGTACCCCTTTGGCTAGTTTGGGTCAGGTGCCCTGTCTCTGCTTCCTCCCGGCTTCCCCTCCTCCCTGGCAGAGCATGAGGCTCAGAAAGTCCTTGATCAGACTAAACATTACTGAGCAACAACTAAAAATATTGGTGTTATCAGTGCTGTTCCCAGGCCAAAAGTCGAAACTACAGCACTGTACCAGCTACTAAGGAGAAAAATGACAGCTACTGCTGAACCCAGGACAAAATTTTAAAAATGCAAGGGTTATATTAGTCACTATAGAAATAAACATGTTAGGTAGGGTAAAAACCGTAAAAATTTCTGAAATAAAAAAAAAAATATTATTTTTAAAGTTTCCAGAAGATTTCAATCTATTAAAGGAAATGCATAGCTATATCTAATCACATTTTCCATTCCACAGAAGGAATATTAGATTTGTATGCCTCAGATGCATAAAATGTGTTGAAAAACATTTAAAGGTGTTTTTTGATCAGTTCAGCATGCTGTAGCGATAGCTCGGCTTGCAATTTTGATAGCACAACTTTGGCTCTAACATCAGGCTAAGTTCTGTTTTATTTTGAAAAAGATAACAGACATCACATTTTAATTCTATATTTTTTTTTATTTAAGCAGATATGGACTCCTGCTTTGCTTTTACGCAGATAGTGCAGACCAAATGAAACTTTGAGTTCACCTTTGAGGTGATAGTAGGAATTTTTTTTTCATATATAACAGACTGCATCTTATCTTGGAGTGTCCTCTGTGGCTCAGATCTTGTGAATCTGGGTTTCTTACATGGATCAAGGACATTAGTACAGTAAACCCAGACTTTCCCCTCTGTAAAAGGGAAGAAAATTGTCTTTAGTTGGAAGAAGGAAAAATCCAATTTTGTATCCTCAGGGGTAAGGGATAAGGGCAGGAGTGGGAATATTTCTAGTAAAAAGAAAATCAGAAAGTAGGTCAGGAAGAGTGAACTTTCTTTCTGCTGTTGCAGAATAGGGTAAAGTAGTGACTGTACGGAGCACATCACTAGCTGTGGTCACATTGTTGCACACCCTTACCTTTTCTCACTGACCGTGATGGATACAATAAGCAGGAATATATACATTACTTTTGGTTCAAGAAATCTATTGCACACACTACCTGCTATGTACCCTGCCCATAAATGGAGTCTTTTATGAACACTTAATCTTTGTAATTATGTCTCACTTTCAAGTAGGATTGTATAGATGGAGCAGCTTTGTTTAGAATCGAAAGTGAGAACAGTTTCTGAATTAATTTTCTAACTTTGTTTTTTTCCTAAGTCTTTACCTGTTTTAAAGATTCAACTGCAACTGACCATCTACTGGCAACTGCTCAAAGCCATATGGATTTCACTGCGCCAGACCATGAGCAGGTGTGAGCTTCACTGTAGGACAGCTACTGAGTCAGCAGTAGGGACTGGTATTCTGAATGACATCAGGGATGGATTTTTTCATCAAAATCACTTACAGCATGGTGGCCACCATCTCAGTCCAATTAATATCAAAGAGTGTGGGTGGTGAATTAATACAAACTGCTGTGCAATGTACAGTGTAAGCTGACTGAATATATATAAATTATTTCTTCCCTCAGTTTTCAGGTTGTAGTTGAGGGGTTTTTTGAAACAATAATATAAATACTTTCTGAAATAATGATTTTTTTTGGCTTGGAGTGCCTTTATTGCATACTACCTATATTTAAATACCTAAAACCATAGCATATATAGCATATATCTCTAAAATGACACATTAAAATAATATAGTTCAGAGTCAACAAGGCGTATGATGTTATCTTAGAGAAATCCCAATAAATTGAGAAGCTCATTTAATGGCAATTATGATAACTTATGTTCATTTAAGAAGCATTAGTTTTTAATTTTACAGCCCCCTAGAGTCATCTTTGACTCATTCCTATAGTTATGAGTGGTCTGGGATAACACAGACAGTGATCTCACAGATGAAAATAATAAGCTAATCCAGTTTCGAAAGATGATAGAATTTTAAGAAAAAATATATGCTCTGAATGCTACTTTAGTTGGTATTTCCTGTTCTAGTCTATCATGGTTTAACCCCAGTAAGAAATTAAGCACCACACAGCTCTCAGTGGGATGTGGGGGAAGAGAATTGCAAGGGTAAAAGTGTGAAAATCTGTGGACTGAGATAAGAACAATTTAATAACTGAAATAATAGTAACAGTACTAATAATAATAATTTGAAATGAAAACAAAAATAACAGAGAAATAAAACCCAAGGAAGAGAAATGATTGAACTAGATGATATTAAGGTCCTTCCCAACCCTAACCATTCTATACAACTGAAAGCAATTGCTCACCACTGACTGATGCCCAACCAGTCCCTGAGCAGCAGCCCCCCAGCCAACTTTCCCCCCCCAGCTTTATATGCTGAGCATGGCATCATACGGTATGGAATATCCTTTTGGCCGCTTGGGGTCAGCCGTTCCAGCTGTGTTCACTCCAAACTTCTTGTCCACCCCCATCCTACTCACTGGTGGGATGGGATGAGAAACAGAAAAGGTCTTGACTCTATGTAAGCGCTGCTCAGCAATAATGAAAACATCCCTGTATGATCAGCACTGTTCCCAGGACAAAATCCAAAACACAACCCCACTCTTGCTACTGTGAATAAAATTAACTCTATCCTAGCCAAAACCAGCAGTCTACAAAACAGATAATCAAAACTGCTGGTATATTAATTCATACCCTTTAAAAATATCCTTGCAATTCTGTGACATTTTGTACATAATTTTGGAAATACACTTTATTATCAAAGTTTTTTTGAATAAATTATTTCTCATTAGGTGGGTGTCAGTTTACAAGTACTGGACACATTCAGTGAACTGCGAGCTAAAATATGGACTAAACCATGAATTCATACAGAACCTAACCTGAAGATCACAGCTCTTCTGCTATGAAAATTGATCAAATTGATTCAGTTTTCAAGGTAATTATCATTCTAAACTACTGAAGCAAAATTATATTTTTTAGTGTATCTAAAACGCAAAAGAAACAAGCACTGAAGACCAAGGGTCTGATGATAGTACACTGATTTATCAAAGTATTGACCATCTTCCACAGCCATTCAGCATGAACTCATATATTCCTCAAGTAATCACTACTCTCAAGATCTAACAGATATTAATTAAAAAGCATTACACTTGCCTAGTAAAACAGCATAATTATGAT
Organism: Psilopsiagon aymara; assembly: GCA_024733675.1. Lineage (NCBI taxonomy): Eukaryota > Metazoa > Chordata > Aves > Psittaciformes > Psittacidae > Psilopsiagon > Psilopsiagon aymara. The sequence continues at coordinate 17,063 of JANRGW010015401.1, read as the reverse complement.
CAGCCAATCTCTATTTTTTTGTTGAAAGTAAGAATGAAAAAATACAGTGTACTTTTTCCATTCTTTCAAAGTCTCCAAACTTCTACATTAACTGTTTCTATGTTTCAGTTTCAGTTAACTTTTTCATTTTTTTGGCACTGTCAGTATTATGCTATCTTTTAAATTTTCTCTAAATATGAATTAGATTTCATAGCTGGTGTTTAACTGCATGTCTTATATTAATTGCAGAAGTATTAACTGTTCAAAAGCTTGAACATGAATGCATTCATTTATTATTTATATAAAAAGCAAATACGCTAGTGCAAATGACCACAAATGTCTGAATTCAAGCTTTTCTAACAGCAGAGAAATATAATGCAACATGGGTCATTAAAAATTAGATCTAAATGTGGATTTTTGTATATATAGGTATTTCCATATGATTGTAAAGGTAAGAAATGTGTTGGCTATATGTTATCTTCTTGTTCAGTGGTGTGCCATTTTTTCCTAGGTGATTTTGATTAAGATTCAAGCGCTGAAAGTCCAATAAGGGTAACACTGAAGTAAACAGGAAAATACCTATTAATTTCTACCAAAGCTTTGGATGACCCTACACAGCTATTTGAAATACCATCAATTTGTCAGGATTTTTTGAATAGTTAATATTATAAAAACAAGTGATTGACCACTTAGTATTAGCTGATATGCTACCATTAAACATGCTCACAACTTTCCCAGTACTAACTTAAAATTTCAATTTCATTTGCATTCTTAGTTCTGTAAAACTTGACCTACCAACAAAGGAAAATAAAATTACAAAACACTGATGCCCAAAGTTCTGAACAGTATTAAGAGACAGAGTATGCGAAACTTGTTTTCTTCATCCAGCATTTCTACTCATTACTCTGCATCATAAAGATAACACATGGAGGAGCAGTATTTAAGTACAGATAATAGAATCAGAGAATGTTTAGGATTGGAAAGGACCTTAAGATCATCTAGTTCCAACACCCCTGCCATGCGCAGGGGCACCTCACACTGAAACATATCACCCAAGGCTATGTCCAACCTGGCCTTGAACACCGCCAGGGATGGAGCATTCACAGCTTCCCTGGATAACCCATTCCAGTGCCTTACCACCCTTGCAGTAAAGAACTTCTTCATATCTAACCTGAACATTCCCTGGTTAAGTTTGAACCCATTACCCTTTTCCTATCACTATAGTCCCTGATGAAGAGTACCTCTCCAGAATTCTTGTAGGCTCCCTTCAGATACTGGAAGGCTGCTATGAGGCCTCTACGCAGCCTTCTTTTCTCCAGGCTGAACAGCCCCAACTTTCTCAGCCTGTCTTCATATGGGAGGTACTTGAGCCCCCCTGATCATCCTTGTGGCCCTCCTCTGGACTTCTTCCAACAGTTCCATGTCCTTTTTATGTTGAAGGCGCCAGAATTGTACATAATACTCCATGTGAGTTCTCACAAGAGCAGAGTAGAGCAGCAGGATCACTTTCTTCAGCCTGCTGGTCACACTCCTTTTGATGCAGCCCAGGATGCGGTTGGCTTTCTGGGCTGTGAGCGCACACTGGTGTCTCATGTTCAGTTACTCATCAACCAACACCTCCAATTCCTTCTTCGCTGGGCTGCTCTGCATCACTTATCTAGCCAAACTGTAGCTGTGCTGACACAGTCACATTTGTGTCTCACTGATAATTTCTGCAAAAATTTGTTCATTGGTAAAGCAAATGCTCGTCAGACTATAAAAGGCTGCTGGCAGAACCTCAGCATGAAGTTGCTGGATCTAATGTACTGTATGGTTGACTTGAGAATCTGGTGAACTGAAGATGTCTCATGGCTGTGACCATGATTTCACATGACAGACTACTGTTTAGGATGTGAAGAATGGGGGCTTGCTAAGGACTGTAGTAATAACACTGCTTTCTTATTTCCCAGTTTAAATGAAAACAACCATGTTATAATTAATTTTGCACCATACTTTGCAAATCACTGTAGCAAATATCATCACTTGTCCTTCATAACCTTTAATTTCTTTGTAGATAAATAAGAATTTACATCAGGAAGAGGATTGAACAGGAATAGGAAAAAAATATCATAATAAGAAATATAATGATTTTTTTTAAACTGTGGTACTAATTATATCTCCTCTTATTTAATTCATATATATATTGATAAATTATGATCATACTATTATGACTCATTTACAAATGTTTGCCTTAGGGGCTGGAACGGTGGGAATTGAACAGATTTTTACATTCTCTATTCATTTTGAACATTTAATATAGCGTATCTGAAAACCTTGCAGTGCCCTTGTCTTCCTTGAAATCAGTATTTGTCAAAATTAAAAGTTTCATTATCTTACTTGTGCAAAATAGCTTACATAGCTTGAAATAAAGACTGAATGTACAACGAAGACAAAGAAGGGTGCTTTAGATCTGTAGCTCAATACTACCCTCTCCTGGCAGCAAGCCTGAACGAAAATATCAATAGCTTTGAAAATTGTACGAGTCTGAAGTTATTTTTAAGATATGAACACCACCTGTAATAATCCAAACAATATGCTCGTGTTACTGGAAAAGAAGAAAATTAGAATCTTGCTTATTTTTTTCTTGTGATGACATTAATCCATCAAAGTTAAACCTCCTAGTACATATTTCCTGTGAATTTAAACAACTCTATTTTAGACTTATTTAAAGGCCTGCACAAATTTGACCAGCCTTCAGACAGTTCTCAAATCATGTTTAATTAACACTATTATGTTTTAACTACTTACAAAAATCATTATTTTTTCCCCTCTGTTGATTAATCCAGGATTCCAAAATGTTAGAGAAAAGGTATCCTTAGAGAAAAGATAAGGAATTCATTTCAGTTCAAATATAATATGAAAATGTGAATAAAATACCACTAGAAATTCAGGGGGAAGTAATAAGAAACATATTTATCTTACCAACTTATTTATATATTGCTGAGGAATAACAACTTTCCTTTTTCTCTACTTACCTTGTAAGCTGCTTGCAACAGCTTCTTATGCACTTATATGTTTCCTGTCACAGTTTCCAATACTGACTGCGCCTTTGGGAAAATTTCAATAGCTAAAATGTACTGCAACTGTAAAAGCAGTAAAATCTATCCAGTCATGACAAGCCTAGGAGAAGGGATGTCATAAAGGTCATCTGGAATCAATTCCTGTTAACATCTTAATTTTTAGCTATTCCAAAAATAATAATCATGTGAATGTGTAAATTGAAAATAGATGACCCCTGACATGAACAGCAAGGCTAAATTTGTTTTCAGGGCTCAATAACTTTTTCACAGCAGCCAAATGTCAATCCTTTGACAGATTTGGAGCTTGCTATCAACATCAGATATTTCATGAAATAATTTATCTGTTAAAATATATATACTTATCTGTATGCAACTGTCTAGTACAGTTTATAATGTTTTCACAATTTAGCCCTACTGAAATTTTGGCATTCACTTCACTGAATCAGCAGTTTCATTTGGCAAATATAAATAAGCATATGATTCTTTCTTCAGGTAATACAGAGTCCTAGGCTATCCGCATTAAAATTAAAGTGGAATTATATGATAGAATAGATGTATGTTGAATCTAGTCAAACTGAAACTGAAATAAACTGGAATATTCAAGGTACTAGATAAATCCGTGGGATGCATTTTTGTTTCTACTCACATAGCTACAAGAGGCATGCAATTACCTGAGACAAATTCATGAAGTATTGGTGACAATTTTAGGACTCACTATGTATCATAGATTATAGATCTGCAACTACAAAGAAAATTTAAAAATCCCTAGCATTAATTTCACTTAAGGTCTTTTACTTTCAACGCAGAAAATTCCTTTGACAGGATCTGCTTTGAAAACCTAGCTGCTCTCTTTCAACTTTTGTGCTTGTGGAAAATTAGGCATATATTGATTCAGATTTTTTGGTTGATGTGCAGCGATGTAATGTGCCATACTATATCAAAATGTCTTATTGCAAAGGGGCTGATATTTTGAATTTGTTCATCTATTACAACAAATTAATTTGATTACCATTTGGGGTCAGTAGATCTGTCTGTTAAATGGTGATGTAGACAAGCATTTGGTTAATGAAAACAATTCTGCTATAAAATTTCACCTACCAACCTCAGAAATATTACAGAGGTACATAATGAAACTACAGCCTGAAAAAAGAGCACAATTGTTAACATCATTAAATAAAATATCAATTACCTTCTGGTGATCAAAACATCATTATTTGCAGTCACAGATCGCTAGATGACATGGCAAACTCAAGAATTCAGTCATAGTGTGCTGCATTCCTGGTGAAGGTTGAATTTTTACTGGTGAAGGTTAGAAACCATGAGGAAGTAGTAACTCCCACTTTTGTGACAGTTTGTTTCTCCAAGGCAACTGAAGCACACACAGAGAAGTAAAAAGATGGCTGTAGGTAAAATAATGAAAGTTAAGAGTTTAGAACAACTCTCAGTGGAGGCCTAGGAAGGAAGGCCTAGGATATAAATAGAAGGAGATGTAAAGGTGTATCTAATGGTATAATATATGTCACAATATACTTCCATTTAAATTAGTTGCTTCAAGGTGACGATGTGTTCATTACAGAAGCTACATTTCCATTTAAACAGAGACATCTTGATCATTTTGTATTTGTGTGAAAAAAAAATTAATTTATTGTTTGAATTACATTAAATCTTATCCCCAGGAGCTGTACTTAGTGTAATTATCTTTTTCTCATTTGCCTTTTGTATATGTACATGTATGCCTTCTTCATTGTGAGTGCCTTCAAATGGCATAATTTTTTAATACACTGGAAAATACAATCAATTTTAACAGAGATGGGAGCAGCAAGAACAATATTTCGTAAGTTTCATCAGGATGAATATAAGGCTCAGGAGGGTAGATTTTGTAGTTATGTGTGGGCCCATGAAGAAATTACAGAGGAAGCCCAACTATATTATAAACTAGAATTGAAATAGGAGTTTTAAAACCACCCCACACATTATTATCTATAATAATAAGTATGGAATTACTTCACCAAAAAATATTATAAATCTTAAGCAAAAATTCTTCTTAGAAAATTAAATTAAAAAAAAAAAAGAAAATGTATACAGTACAGTACGCAACATATACCTTAAAATTTCTGCCTTTGACTATGCTCAAGTGAATCAAGTCCCACTGCACCAACAGGTTGAGACTGTCAGCAGGATCTAAAGGGTTGTTAACTCACTCTGAAATTATAAAAACGAGAGTTGAGCTAGGCTTAGTTGCCTGGACATTCAGTACAGTGTTTGAGGTAACCTAAAGTGTCTAAAACACCTGCACATGTGTAAGAAGAGGACTTATAATAGGTCTGCACTCTGCAAGAATAGCAACTGGAGCCAAGTGGCAATCCCAAAGGCATCTCTAATGTCATTAGGCTCTGATTTGGAGATAGCTGGTGAGGGTTTACATTTGGTTAGTTGTAACGCTGCATAGCTTTCTAGATTTTATTGACTGATGAAACCATATAGAACACAAGTATAGCATTCTTGTTGCTAGTAACATGCCATAAGCTTTGTAATGAGTTTGCATGGCCTCTGGTTTGTCAGGCCTGTTCGTTCTGAACTTCATTCATCTGCTTGCAGCTTTGTTTTACCTAATATAGTTGTGACAGCCATTTCTCTAATTGATCAGATGCATAGAGCTTATTTGTTCTGCTTTCATGTATCTCTTTGTGGTAGAACTTCATTTCTGTACAGACAGTAATAACAAGCAGTTTTTCTATGTAGAATGAGATATTATCTACTCATCAGTGCAGAGAAAGGCAGGCCTGGTGTGGTGCAAAACCTTTGGAAGTAGAGACACACAATGTGTTGGAAAGGAGCTCAGACACATGATGAGGCACAAGCTTGGCACTGGAGACCCTCAACAATTCACCTAAGGTCAATTAAGGAAATGCAGACTAGGAGCTGGAAAAAAATAGTTTTAACCTAGCATAGGTAAAAGTCACTGTTTTAGCACATTTGGAAGCAATACAGAACTGCAGACCAATGAGAAAAGAGCAGACGTAAAGTGTGTTAGCAACCATGTAAGAATTATTCTAACTGAATCTTGGAGAAAGCAATAAGGAACCATAAACAGGAACATTGTATTCTTCTTGACAAAGGACTCCAGAAGCTGAAAACTGTATTGTCCTCCCGCACATCACATGAATAAAGCCAGCAACCTTAGTATCAAAGGAGCAGGGGAAGAGTAAGCATAACACCAGGAAGACGGGCATAAAAGAAGCCTGTCTGTGACAGTTTTAACTGCAGTATTATTCATTAGTCTTCCACAACAGCTAGATGTGAACTAGTACTGATTAGGCTTTTAATATTTTACTATATTAACAATAATTGTTGATTGTATGTATTTAAATGATGTGTTTCCTTTTTACCCATAAACAAGATTTTTAGTGTAACAACGGGACTTTTCCTGCTGCTTGCATAAATGCATGGTGACCCAGCGTATCATCTGGTGCCTTCCAAAAGGTGCAACTCTCTTGTACTTTTACTGCCTGAGCTGCCAAAACTTACTGGAATTCTGAGGTAATCTAAATTGTCTCATAAAACATTAAGAATTTGTGTTTAGGTAACTGAATTGAATCCCATCTCTCCACTGCCTATTGAAATGTGGGCTAAACAGCTGATGTTTTAATCCCTGAGCTGAACTTCAGCTAACAAATGATAATTTACCTACATATAACTCAGTATAATGGCAGTGCAGAAAAATATTCACACATTTACTATAACAAAAACATTTCGTATCAGCTTTTTTTTTTTCCCATAGACTTTATAGAAGACATCAGTGATCTAATAGAAGATAAGCAAGTGTATTTTAAAATGTAATTTAAAACATCCATTCTTCTCAATCAAGCACCTGAGAAACTTTAATGAAACCAAAAAGATTCAGTGCTTAGCACTTCCAACTTTGAGAGTTAATAAGAGTAGGAGATGAAAAC
>JANRGW010015398.1:0-10844 GCA_024733675.1 Psilopsiagon aymara | reverse complement strand
ACTGTTGGAACAAGTTCAGAGGAGGGCCACGAGGATGATCAGGGGACTGGAGCACCTCCTGTATGAAGATAGGCTGAAAAAAATGAGGCTGTTCAGCCTGGAGAAGAGAAGGCTGCGTGGAGACCTCATAGCAGCCTTCCAATATCTGAAAGTGGCCTACAGGGATGGTGGGGAGGGAATCTTCCTTATGGACTGTAGTGATAGTACAAGGAGTAATGGGTTTAAACTTAAACAGGGAAGTTTAGATTGGATATGAGGAAGAAATTCTTTACTGAAAAAGTGGTGAGGCACTGGAATGGGTTTCCCCGGGAAACTGTGAATGCTCTATTGCTGGCAGTGTTTAAGGCTAGGTTGGACAAAGCGTTGGGTGATATTGTTTAGTGTGAGGTGTCCCTGCCCATGGCATGGGTGTTGGAACTAGATGACCTTAAGGTCCTTTCCGACCCTATTCTATGATTCTATTCTATGATTCATTCCACAGCATGTCATGCCCAGTATATAAACTGAGGACAGTTAACTGTAAGGGTTACATCACTGCTTGGGTCGGGCTGGGTATCAGTCAGCGGGTTGTGAGCTGTTGTATTCACTTCCGTTGTAATTTCTCTCATCATTATTACTATTGCTGGCAGCAGCAGTGGTTTGTGTTACACCTTAGTTACTGGATTGTTCTTATCTCGACTCGTGTGAGCTTTTGATTCTCCTCCCCATTCCTCCAGGAGCTTGGGAAGGAAGGGGGTGGGGGGAAGCAAGTGAATGGCTGCATGGTTTCTGAGCTGCTGGCTGCACTTGAACCGCAACACTCATTTAGCAAACAGTGCTGCTTTGAAAGTCCAGGTCTGGATGTGGAAGATAAATTGATTTTAAGCCCCCATGCTTTTCTATAAAAAGACAAAGTTCAACTGTAAATTGTTTCTCCTTAAAACAAGAATAATAATTTCTGCACTTCTGAAGAAGTGGTATATTAAGCACCTGTAGACTTTTCATTATGCCTACTCCTTGATTATACTAGGATAGAAAGAGATTATTATACTAATGAGCTTTCTAAAGCATTATTCTGTTCCTGATTATTATGTATTTAAAAAATTTTGACTAGAAAAATAAAAGTCACCAAAACCAGAAGAAAACACGAAAAAAAGCCTGAGCTTGGACATGAAAAATCCCCCACATGAATTAAAAGTGAATGAATATACAACTGAATGCTCATCCACCTTTATTTCTTTAGATCTTAACACGATTTCCTTTTCAGCTGACAGTTCTTTCATCTGCCCTGTAGTGAATATAGACTGTATCCTCTGGTGGATCATTTAGGTTGTAGCAAAGAGATAAACAATGGAATCAGCAGTGCAAGTATGAGTCAGCTGTGGCAATACTCCTGCTATTTGGAATTTTAGCATGAGGAACGACTGTTGATTTATTTCTGAAGGGTCATCAAAGATAGAGTCTGCAAGCAATAACAACTTCCTTACAGCTCTCCATTCATTTCCTGCAGCAGAGCTGAAAAAGAGACAGAATTATAGATCTACTGTTTGTTTCTTTCCTGAATTGTTTTCTAGAGTAAAATCTTCCCTCTATCACAGTTAACAAACTACTTTTTCCCAATCAACAGATGTTTGCCTTCAGTATAATCAGAGCAGAATGGATACAAAGAAAATTTATGTTCACTAATATTTTACTTTTAAAAATAATACTGCTATACTAGCAGGCACATTTATAATAGCAATGTAAAAAAATGGTTTTTTTCAAGACTCCAATGTTCTTGTTTGCATTTCACGATAAAACATTAACAAAAAGACAGTGTTATTGAAAACTAGGACTTAGAAGACTGGTTAAGGCAAATACATTTAACTGAAATGTATCATTATTTGGATCTTGCCATCAGAACACGCATCACTTTGCAACTATATTTGCAGCCTTTTTGAACTTCTTAATCAAAGAACAAAATCTACATGAAGCTTTCCCCAGCATCTTGTTGTGTGTAGTGAATCTATATACAGCATTATTCAAGTCTATCCCTCACATTGATTAAGTTCCTTGTTTAAGTAAAATGCACTTGAAGTCTAATTATTCTTTTAAAGAAACAAGGAAACAATGCAGAAAAAAAAAAAACCCTGATCAACTTCTTCAATTTAAAGAGCATGCAGTAACAGCATCAGAAGATAGAGTTGTGTGTCTTTAAAATACATGGTAGTAAATAAATTAAATCACCCAGAACAAATAGCACCAGCTGCTTCGCCGATAAATATAGAAACTTGGAAATATAAGGGGTAAAGTACTTCAACCTAAACTGAAAAGAAAGAAAAAAGCAGTAAGAAGCAGTGAAATGTTGTCTTAGTCTCAGAAGCCTTATGTTACCCATTTATTTTGTACTGAGTCCATTTACTTTTCTCTCATCCTCTTTCCTCTATGCACTGAGTGCATACTAAACAGTATAGCATGAATTGCATCATTGTGCATTTAAACTTGGTGGTCCTAATCTTACCTGTGGTTTTTGGAGACAAGGGTTATATTCAATATTGGAAAATTCCTTGTCCTTTCCCTCTCCTTCCATTAACATCTAAAATGTCATTTGTGAGTTGGCTTTCCCTCCTTTTTATTGACCATTCTTATGGTAAAAGGAAGAAAGCTGAAAGATAATTAGATTTTGAGTCTGGGTGAGTAATGTTAAAAGCTTTGCAAGTCTGACTGCAGGATATACATTATGTCAAACTCAGCTTTGTTCATCTTGTATAAAAGGTTGCATATTACAAGACAGGATGGATGAACTTTACAGAGTTATGGAAAGGCAAAGGAGTGACAAATTCAGAGCTTCATTGTATCAGCCTTAATTTGATCTTTATCATCATAAATAAGTGTAAGTTAGCATGCTTAAAACTGACAAAACTGATCTTCAAATAAGCAAAAGCAATATAATGTTTTAAAAAGATGTTAACTGAATTGATAGTAACAAAACCATTTACACCAGGAAATATACACTTCAACCCAAAAAAACCCACGAATCCTCTCATCTTGTCAAAACTTATGGTGGAAAGAATAGACATCCAGTTTTGTCACAACTAAGGTAAAATTTTATACCAAAGAAAAATAATTCTATAAAATGTCAGTTAGTAAAGGTCGTCATATTTTGTTAGTAACATATAAGCATGAAATGCTAGAGGCTAGAATATTTTCTTTGCACTTGCTACAAATATAAGGTAAAAGAGCATAAAATTCATAATTTTGCCATAGAAAATGTTTACCCATAAGAGCAGAGCTCTTCTGAGAAACTTGGTGCTGTGTGCAAAGAGTTACTGCATATCTAAATTTGGTCATGACACACAGCTGCCATATGCTCAGCTACAGAATCAGTTTAAGGAAGGCCCCTATTAACTGGCTGATCAAGTTGAAACAACTTGGATATCCTTCCAGTTTGCAGTTACACTGATGAAAATGCTTTGACATTGCTTCAATGCTAAGCCACAAACTGTGAGAAGTTAAAAAAAAAAGAAAAAGAATTACTTTACTGAAGGTTCAAACATTCTCTCCACAGCTTATTTATTTCCTTCACCTGAACTAGACCATGAGTTCTGTGTACAAGCTGCAAAATACTAAATCCCCCTCGATATCCTTTAATTTTCCCAGTTGCATTCATCTATACTGCCTCAAATATTTTTTTCACATTCCTCAAAGCTTTCATTTTCCTATATTTATTAACTGCTAAGGGTTCTTCAGCCTTTTCTCAGTACTTCTTCAAAACATCTTATTGTTTCTACACCCTCTAGACCTTTCAAGTCATTCCCATCTTCTCAGTTCTCTCAGGTTTTCCAGTAATAAAAAAGCGTAATTTACCCCTCTAAACTTAAGCTGTGTAAAAATTCAGCTGCCTAAATTGGTCATTCTTGAACCACTCCATGTTTGTAGAAACAGGCAGATCCAAAGGGTGATAAGACTGCTCTTAAGACAGGTAACATATTTTGATGTGTCAATTAACTTTTTAGCTGTGTAAAGTTAAGCAAGATGGATACTACGTAAACACTAGATCTAGACCTAGTCCTTCACCATTTTGAACTCTGTATTTGCAATTCCAGTTATAAAATGGGGCTTCAAACCCACTATAGGGAAAATTAGATGACAAAATGTTTTCTTCTTTTACTTGAAGTATTTTTATGATCCACTTCTTCAGTATAAACAGCTAAATTTTATTGCCTTGTTTTGCTCCAATAGCAGATTACAAATTCATGTCTAATGTGCTGTCCTCTCTCTTTCCCAAGGTCTCTTTTAGCTTTACTACTCTTTTTGTCCCACTTAATATATGTTTTCCACTTTGTTTTCTCCTGCATGCTTTAGTTCTCATTTCTGCTGGCTGAAACTCTACTGTATTGGAGCCCTTAGGCCTTTTTCCCTTTTTCCCTTATGTCCCTTCACAATATAGTTTGTGTCCTTAAGAACATATCAAAAGAACTACATATCTTGATCGCCTATTAGAACTAGAATTTCTCTTAACCAAGAAATTATATAGGCTTGGTAAATGCTCAAATGTTGCTGGAAAGTGAAGTTTTCTGATGGAAATTGCAATCAAAACGTCTTTTACTGAAATTGATCGCATCTCCCACAGGCAAGAAGGACATGGCAAAATGTTTCTGACCAGCTCTAATTCCCATTTATTTTTCAGCAGCAGACTGGTTTATTTGCTGTAATATGCTAAAATTTCTAGTGACAGCTGGAATGTGGGTTTAGACAGCCTTTGCACTGTAAAGTTCATTTTAGCAACAGGGAATAGGAGAAGTTGTTTTCCCCCACTCTGAAGAAGAAAGTTTTAAATCAGAACAGTGGAGAAGATCAGATCTGAGAAAATCTATTGGGGGGGGAAACAGTCCTTTTTACGGTTTTTATCCTTATCATCCTAGAGAAAAGTCTGTAGTCAAGTTTATACACAAGTTGATAGTCTTTGCCTGCCATTTTAGAGTCCTTTGGCAAATCTGAAGAACAAGAGATCAGAATTATTTCCTGTTGTATTCACAACTCCATGGTGCTTCATTAAAAGCATCAGGAATATTGTGAATCGTGATTTCTCAATGTAGTATCATCACAATCTCTCAATGCAGAACACTCAGAGATGAGATCTGGAAATTATGTTAAAACTATTGTCAGTGCTGCTGGTTAGGTGTGGACCTCTGATGAGCAGACAGTGGATGTACTTAACACACTATCTGCAGTATTTCACAGAAGTAATATTTTGTTCTCTTGCCAAATATGTACTAGAGTTTTCTTTTAAATACATTGGGTATTTCAAATATATTTGAGTTGCAACAAGTATTTCTCTAGCTCTTCCAGGTCCATATCATCTCTGTTGAAACAAAACACAAGATAGTTCCATAGTCCAGCTGTGAGATCTTACTTTGTGTAAGAGGGTTTGTTTATTTGTTTGTTGGTTTAGAGCTCAAAGCACTGCTAGAGGCAGATATCATAGACAAATGCTATGCAATTTTCTCTTTCCAGCTTCATCAGTAAACTTCATGATTAAGCTAGCCTGCATGGGGTGCCTGTTCCACTCTTCTTAAGAGTGAAGGCATGCCATTGAGGAATGCATATTACTTGAGGTTTTTCACTTTTAACAGTCACTTTTAAAAAAATTTAATTTAAACATTCTATTTTAAAAAGGCAAGATGACTACCCTATCTAAGAACAAAGAACAGGAGAAATTAACCAATTTAGATAGTCCAGTTTCTCAAATTTCAGGCAACCGTGTAACAGCTGCCTGGTTTAAGAAAGGTCTGAAAACGTCTGTGCCATGCACTAAGGAATAAAACAATCTTCCCAACACCCTATCAGAAAGCCAAGCCTGAACCGTGCTGTATTTAAAAGCAGGAAGAATGTTGCTAATGCCACAGGTCCCTGCACTTAAGTTGCTAAATGAAACTCACAGAACCACATACTTACACTACAAGACTTCTGCTAATTTAAATTCAGGAAAGAATGTCTTCCTGAGCTCATACCTGGCAAATGGTTTTGCACTGTGTGATCAGGGCACATTTATCACACATTTCAGGATTTAATATCATTAAATGTACAATTTCACCCCTGTCTACTTGCTCACCTCCAAGGTTTCAGAGGACAGTAAATGTAGACCCTAAAAGCCAAATGACAGATTAGGAAACTGGTATCTGATTTCCAACCAGTGCTGAAAAGAAATTCAGCAATATGGATAAGATTGCATACATTTCTGGCAATAGTCTTTTTTAAGAGACCTTTTGGGGAATACTGACACACCATGTATCTGAAAAGAGTCACTGCAAACTTGTGTGGTAGAACAAAGTGACTTCCCAGGATCCTATACAAATCTCACTTTGTGAAATCTCCTACTTAATCATGTGATCCATTTCCCAAGCATACCACATTACTTTTGAAAAAGTTTAATTAAATCCCTTACCTCTTTGTCAGACAGTTCCAGAAACATATTTCTTGGATGGATATGGAGCCCTCTTCCAATTCCCCCTCTAAATTTATTCATGGCTAATTTATAATCATTTGATCTTGTGCCAATACCATCCTTTAACTTAAATAATAATTCTTCTTCCTTGATATTTACCTTCATACTATGTCATTCATTCTTTAATTCATTCAGTTTAAAATAATTTTAATAAATGTTAAAATGTTGTAGCTATAAAATGAAAATGCACTATGGTGACCTTTACTAGAACCTGGCAGTAAGTTGATTTTATTAAGTATCAGAAATGTTACAACAGATATTAAAATGTAGTGACATTCCTACATTATGCAGATCTACCTGGACTAATTTTAAACCTTTTTGTCTTTCTTTCTCCACCTCTTTCTACACAGTTTAGTTTAACAAATGAAGAAGTTTTTATATTAAGCCCACATTTTTAGAGAAACATCTACGTATTTTATCTTCAAATAAGATAGGAAAGGATATGTCTAGACAGTTCAGTGTCTTATGTACCTGTTCAGCTATTTCTGCAGTATTTCAGGTAAGCAATTATCACATTATTCTGTACAAATTAGTTACTTTAAGGTATACACATTTGGAAGCTACTCAGAAGAGAAATGGAAATCCAGACCATGCAATTAATAAGTCTGTCCAAATCTGTCAATGCTATCAATATGTTCAGAAGACTAAATACTCAGCAGCAAACTAATATCCTTCTGCTTCTTGCTTTCCTGCGGTTAGTGTACCTACACACAAAGATTTCGCACTGGCTACACAGTGGGCTCAATGTATCATGTCTGATCTATGCTTTTTGAAATACAAGTACTGTCAAGTTTGCCTACGAGAGTATATAGGAATAATACCAGAAACAAAGTTTAGTGAAAAGGTCTGTTCCTCTGTCTCAGAAGGAAAGAAAACCTGGATATTATGAGCATAGGAACTGATCATAAAGATTAAGATTTTCTTACAAATATAATATCCTTGAGTCCATCTTTTGACCTAGGAGTCAGAACAGAAATGCACGCTGCTAAGAAATTCTGGCCTCATCACAGCCTTTGACTGTAATACTGCTCTTTGTATTGAGAGCAGAATGATGTACATATTAAGAGAACAAAACTCGTTCATCAACATACATGACTTCTAGGATGTCCTCACATATATAGAACAGTTGATGTTGGAAAGGACCTCTGGAGACCATCTGGCCCAACCCCCTGCTTAAGCAGGTCCACCTAAAGCAGGTTGCCCTGGGCCAAGTCCAGACAGCTTTTTAATACCTTTAAGAATGGAGACTCTACATCCTCCCGGGGCAACCTGTGCTGGTGTTTGCCCAACCTCACTGTGAAAAAGTGATCCTTGTGTGGTTTTTTGTTCATTGAATCTTGTCCTGATCTTCATCTTCTTGGGCCAAAGCACCTTTTTTTCAGCCTTATGATCTGTAGCAGGTGCGAGTAACAGACGCTTGAGACTCTTCTGACAGCTACGTCATCATCTCTGTTTGCAAGTTTTCAACTTTCTTCATGGACACATTTCTCCAAGCTGCAGGAATGAGACTGAATATGACACCACACTCACTACCCAGCAGTGTCGCTGGTCACATGCCTTTGGGGCTCAACTGAACCACGTTTATTGTATCTAGCAGACACTTTAAACCATACACGCAGATGCACCTTGCCACCATTTAGTAGCACAGAACATTCATGGGGGAAAAGATGACATGTGCTTTGAAATGGAAGAGATTCAAGCAAAGGAACTTGTGATCCTCCAGCAAAGGAATTATCACTTAGTCTATGGCCAAATGGTTAGGCACATAACACGGTAGAGGTGATTTGGAAATTGCTCTGTTATCAAGTGAGTTTTCTGCTTATACATCCCATACTTCGATAACTGAGAAGTGCATCACAAGAATTTCAGTACAGGAATCTCTCATGTAGTACTGCATTTCTGACATATGTGTTTATAGACAGCCTAAGCCATTATTATCACTCTATTGCAACAGGATATTTTCAGCTATTGAATGTCAAACTGCATCAAACTGCAACTTCGCAAACATAAGTAGGTGATTTTACTTATCAGGTTTTGTTCATAAGTGAGACTATTTTAAAAGAGACAATTTATTTATAAATAAAACTGTATTGATTTATTTACATGGAAAAGTATTATTTGACTAAAAAACTTAACTGATTTCCACAAATCTTGGAAATAAAGAATGTTATATCCCTAAACTGCACAACAGCAAGCTACTCTCAATTTTAGGAATACTATACAGTGGCTTAATTACTCTGGGTTTTCTCCTCAGCTACAAATAAACAATCAGTTTACAGCCTTGAGGTTTGTGCAATGTATTATGGTTGCTGTGTGTAGATATTCATCCATACACTTTTAGTAATGTACAAAACACTGTTAGTATGTTAAAAGTTATCTATATTGAATTCCCTTCATCACTCAAGTCATAAGGCATTCAAGATTTCCAAGATTTCTTCTGAAACAGTGTTGTACTTGAACCTTTATCATCTACAGGGATTTTACCATCATTTATTTGCATTTATAGCTTCAACCTTTCTGCATAAAAATAGTGTCCATAGTTGCCCTCAGAAATAAACATTTAACTGATGAGTTATGCAGCATAGTTCTTTTATCCCAGAGAATCCTAAGGTGTTTAATACATTTCTGTGAGTTCTGTATAACATAAAGAAATTGCTTTATTTAGACATAAAAAGGCAGAATTGACCAGGTTAGTAAGTGGTTTGAAGGGTGGTGTTATAGTCAGACGTTTGGGTACCTTGAACATGAGACTCAATTTAGTAGACCAGGTCTGCTGGAGGCTGATGGAGCTGGTCTGACAAAGAAAGAGTGGATTTGGTAGGAGGCTTGCCAGAGTGGGCAAGGAGGCTTTAAACTAGGTGTGTTGTGGGAGGGGGGCATCGTTCCATCCCAACACACCCAGTCACTTGCCGGCACCTACAATAAATGTTCAGAGCAACATAGAGACATTCCAGATGCTCCAGCCAGTGAGCCGGCTTCATTTCGAGCTCTGGTCAGATGCCTCTATACAAATGCCCGTAGCATGGGGAACAAACAAGAGGAATAAGAGATGTGTGCACATTTATGGGTGTATGATATCATAGGCATCACAGAAACATGGTGGGATGGCTCCTATGGGTGGTGTGTTGGAATGGAAGGTTACGGGTCCTTTAGAAAAGACAAGCCCGGTAGGAGGGGAAGGGGAGTTGCTATTTATGTAGGGATAGGCTGGAGAGTATGGAACTTTGTCTGGGGAGAGGTGAGCAGTCAACAGAGACTTTGTGGGTCAGGGTTAAAGGGAGAACAGTGATGGGAGACGTTATTCTAGGGATCTGTTACAGACCACATGACCAAGAGGACTCTGTGGATGAAGCACTCTATAGACAGATAGGAACAGATTCACACTCGCAGGCCCTTGTTCTCATGGGGGACTTCAACCACCCTGATATCTGTTTGAGGGATGGTACGGCCCGGCACAAGCAACCCAGGAAGTTCCTCAATTGTGTGGAAGACAACTTTCTTCTGCAAGTAATAGAGGAGCCAACAAGGAGAGGTGCCATGCCTGACCTCGTGCTCACCAACAAGGAAGGGCTGGCTGGAAATGTGACGCTCCAGGGCAGCCTTGGTTACAACAATCATGAGATGATCGTACTTGAAATCCTCAGGACAGTGAGAAGAGCGTGGAGCAAGCTCACTGCCCTGGACTTCAAGAGGGCAGACTTTGGCCTCTTCAGGAACGTGCTCAGTACTCTTTGTTGATATTCAAGGATCACCTGCTGCATGCTCAGGAGCAATGCATCCCTACTAGAAGGAAGTGTGGCAGGAGAGCCAGGAGACCTCCTTGGATGGATAAGGACCTGCTGAGGGAAACTCAAAGGAAAAAAGAGGTTTATAAAATGTGGAAGAAAGGACAAGCGGCCTGAGAAGTATACAGACATGCTGTCCAGGAAGCTAGGGACCACATTAGGAAAGTTAAGGTCCACTTGGAATTAAAATTGTCTGGGGATGTTAAAGACAAAAGGAAGGGATTCTATAGGTACATTGCAAATAAATGACAGGCTAGGGACAATGTGGGCCCTCTCCAGAAGCTATCAGGAGAACTGACAACCCTGGATTTGGAGAAGGTTGAGGTTCTTAAGACTTCTTTGTCTTAGACTTCACCAGCAAATGCTCTGACCACACCACCCAACTGTTGGAAGGCAGATGGAGGGACTGTGGGAATGAAGACCCTGGGCCCACTGTAAGACAGAATCTGGCTCGGGACCATCTTAAGAACCTGAATGTATGCAAGTCCATGGGACCTGATGAAATCCATCCGCGGGTCCTGAAGAAGCTGGCAAATTAAGTTCCTAAGCCACTGTCCATCATATTTGAAAAATCATGGTAGTGAGGTGAAGTT
>JANRGW010015396.1:0-25714 GCA_024733675.1 Psilopsiagon aymara | reverse complement strand
GCAAAGAGCTGCTGCGGCTCCTGAAGTCTATGAGGGGGAGCAATCACTGCGGGCTGAGCTTGTATGTGATACAATCAGATGAACAAACATACCAACAACAGAACACAGATATCTTTGGGGAGACCTGCTGATCAGATAACAGTTCTGAACTGCACTGGTTGAAACAGAGACAAATTGAATGTAAATTGCTTACATAACTTACATTTTGCTTACATAAATATTGCTAATTATTTTCATTATTATTGGCTTGGAAACAGGAAAAAGTGTGTAACTGAACCTTCTTAGGATGAAGCTGTTGTGTTAAACAGTGCTCGTAACAGAGTGGTCGTTGGTTCCTGCTCAGACACAAACCTCTGCCAGGTAAAGTCATGCATCAACTGCACTTTGGAGGGAGTTCTTGCATTCAGCTTTTCAGGAAAACACAGACAGGATGCTACCTGCCCCCACATCTACCAAGAAATTGAAT
This sequence comes from Psilopsiagon aymara, assembly GCA_024733675.1. NCBI lineage: Eukaryota > Metazoa > Chordata > Aves > Psittaciformes > Psittacidae > Psilopsiagon > Psilopsiagon aymara. The sequence continues at coordinate 25,248 of JANRGW010015396.1, read as the reverse complement.
CAGTCACTAATACCCAGTGTTTTCAATACTCTTCAAGTTTCAGGTGTTACAGTGCTTTATGCAGAATATAAACAGAAACATTTATTTCAACCCTATACACACATTTGATTTCTCAGAATACCCCTTGAAATTGATACCAATCTTGATTCTTGCACAGTAAACTAGAATGTGAGAAGAATCATCTTTGGGATACCAGTGTTACAGCCATGAGTTGCCTTGGGAACTTAAATTCAAAAGCAGAAAGAAAAAATATCCTTAAAAGTTACTCAAGACCTGTAGGAAATGTTAGCAGAGTTTCAGCTGACTTCACTATGTATTTAACAATAACTTATTTATCCCTTAACTGTATTAAATCTTTTAATAGCACTTTTTCAGGATTGGAACAGTCCAGGAAAATTCCAGACTTCATTTTGGCTGAGAAAACCAGCAAGAAAAACAATCTGTAAAGCAGAAGGCAAGCAAAACCTGAAGCATTCAGACACTAGGGAAGGTTGGATTGATTTTCCAGAGAACAGGGCAAAGGACAGCTATACACAGGTGCCTCTAGCCAGCATTTGTCTGAAGATTATACTGGCTATTTTAAGGCTTTACATTTGCTTACTTTTTTTCATTTGGGCACCATTCAAGAATGATGCATAGACCATACTGCTTTTCTAGAACACTTAGAAGAGGAAAATACTAAGTGAGTAAGAACTCAGTGAACTTGTTCTAGTTCTAAATGATCTGAAATAATATAGACCTATATCTTTTTGTTGAACTTTTAAGCTTTTCATAAGGTAGAGGGGGAGACCTACTACCTTATCACTCAAGAATACAATGATTTACTCAGAACTGTTATTAAGAATCAAATCTTTTTTCCTAGCCCCCCTCACTTTCACAGTTGATTTTACATAAAAGAACTCCATGGAGGTAGTTGGCTTTCTAATGACCCAGGTAGACACCTGTAGAAAGTTGGGCATATTTACTGTTTGCCATCTTGGTACCTCCAACCTCTGCAATCAACTAGATTGTATTTTGCCTTCTTGAGTCTGCAGACATCTTGAAACTATTCCTTTGAAAAATGTACTTGTACAAATGAGATGACCACATGAAGAACAGTGGAAGCTTTCACCCATGTTGTTATCTCAGGCTCTCAAAATTACCACAACATTTCCATTACATGAGTTTTCAATCAGGCAGGAACTGTGATAATTAATTTTAAAATAATTGGCTACAAAACGTTTAGGCATCTCTATTTACTTTTGTATTCTTTTCATCATTTTATGCATTTAAATATATGTAGATATGTGCCTGTGTTTTGAAAATTTACAGTCTTTGATAAAGACCTTTTGTAGAGTTTACCCAAGTGTACATTGGCCTATTCAACCTCAAGTGACTGAAGGCCCACACCAAGGCATTAAATCACCTTGTTCATGAGCTCTTTTTGCTGACGATGCCGTTCTCGCCACCCACACAGAAGCAGCTCTGCAGCATTTAACATCTTGCTTTGCAGAGGTGGCCAAGCTTTTTGGGCTGGAAGTCAGCTTGAAGAAGACAGTAGTTCTTTACCAACCTGCAACACAAGAAGACTACCATCATCCCCACATCACCATTGGAGAGTCAGAGCTTAAGTTAGTCCAGCAGTTCAGCTATCTGGGAAGCATCATTTCCCCGGATGCCACGATTGACAAAGAGATAGATAACAGAATAGGGTTATTTCAAAGGGTTAGCCTTCGAAAAACAACATGAAAGAGTCTGGTGTAATAAACACCTGAAGAAAAGTACAAAGATTAGTGTCTATAGAGCCACTGTACCATCTACTCTTCTATACAGGTTTGAATCACAGGTCATCTATTGCCATCATCTACAACTCCTCAAATGCTTTCATCAGCGCTGCCTCCAAACAATCCTAAACATCCACTGGACTGATTACATGTCTAACGTTACTGTCCTTGAACAGGCAGAGGTCACCAGTATTGAGGCCATGTTGCTGAAAACACAGCTGTGCTGGGCAGGGCACATCTCCAGGATGGAGGATCACTGCCTCCCTAAGATTGTGTTCCACAGTGAACTTGCCACCGGCTGCTGCAAGAAAAGTGCCCCAAAGAGGCACATAAGGACTTCCTGAAACAATATCTTAGCCTTGGCCATATTGACTACCATCAGTGGTCCACCCTGGCCTCCAATCAGGAGATTTGGAGACACATCATACATAACGCTGCTGTCTCTTTTGACAACACACACAGAATCAGTCTCGAGGAGAAAAGACAAAGCAGAAAGAGCCATGCCCTGACTATACCACCTAAGGAAATCTTCTGCTATGCTTTTTGCAACCAGACTTGTCTATCCTGCATTGGTCTTTTTAGCCATTAGTGCACTTGTAGTAAGTGTGGGTAAAGCCCTTCTCAAATCTTCGTTCACGAAGCCAAGCCATGATGATGATGACATAGGCATTGTGAGCCATACAGTATTTTGTTGCATTTTTGAATTGGTTAGTGGCTTTATTTTGGCTTACATGTGTTCTGCGGTTTGCTGACATGACAATGTAGTCTAACTTCAAAATCAAGTCCAGAAAAAATAGATCATTTTAAGCACCATGCTCCAGACAGTCAAACAGCCTCCAAACCGCTATCAACTGCCTTTTCTAGTAAGGTCAGGGGAAAGCCTTTTCATAATCTGGGTCACGCTGGAGTTTTATCCTTTTAGGAAATGTATTCCTAGCTTCCAGAACAAAATACGTCTTTAAACTTTTCAACAATACAGCATATGTAAACCAGATATCCTCTAAGATCTGTACTTCTGTTTTATTCCTTTCTTCTGCGTTTCTTTTCATTAGTTTTATATCACTCCTTTAGGTTAGGTTTTTTATACCAAAAGATCCGGACAACAAAACTCTGCGGTTTAGTCATATAAATTCCTTCTCTTTCTGGTTTTGACTACATTCTTTTACCTGTTGGAAAAGATAGAAATGAGTGGTTCTCCAAAGCCAAGCAACATTTATTTTTCTTTCATTGTCCTCATATTTTAAGATACTTAATCTATCAGTGGAGGAAGGTGTAGTAGCTTGAATAACAGGTGAGGCCTGCCTGCCCATGTTGGTAGCAAAAGAATGTATGGGGTGGAAGCAACAGGATGTTGCAAAAAGAAAAATATCAGCATGTGGGCTGTGATGCAGCAGAGACTGAAGTCTCCCACAGTGCAATGTGGGATATCCCAAGCTGGGATGGACAGTGAAAGCAGAGAGACAAAGCAGCTGACTTCACTCCAGAAAGAAGAGAAAGGATGACAATACCTGGGATTAGGTCTTGCTATAAATACATGGGGCTTTTCTTGGGTTTTGTCTTTAATTTTAATTAAACAGTTCTACTGAAACACCTCTTGCACAGGGACTCCACAAGTTCTTTCCTTTTCCTTTTTCTGACTGCTGCTGTTCAAAGAATTGGGTTTACTTTCTCTTTTCAAAATAGTGCAGGTTTTCCACAGTCCAGTCTAACTGATGTGATATTTTTTCATTTGCAATGACCGTCCTAGAGACTTAGCATTCCTGGTTTAATTTCAAACCCACGACATTAACTCGGCTTTGCTATTAGGCAGGGAGAGTCTGCCCAGCAAACTGTAAATACATGTAAAATACTCACACTTATTCCATTACAGCATACACTGGTTATTACATTAAATCCTTAATAAAGTTACATTAAAAGGCTTCTGAAAGAGAGACAGAAACTTCCCACAGAAAGGAAATATTGAGTAAGTATTTCTGCTGTGCCTTTAATTCCTTTTGTCTAGACATCTCAACAGTCGTTAGGCTTATCCTGCCAATGTTAATAAAGTCTCTTGAGGATACATAGTAAATTAACAAACATACCAATAAAAGTAATGGGATGAGAATTAGCAAACTATAATAATAATAAAGTATGTATTTAAGAAATATACAAACATACACATGCATACAAATATGTGTACTTACAGGCACCTATATTCATATGTATAACTTCTGAGCCAAAATCTGCAACTCGCCTCACACAATAGCAACCTTGTTTATTCCACATAGATTTGTACATGCACAGTCCTTCATGGCAGGTGGACCTGATGGTTAGGCCATTACAACATCCATATATAAGAATAACAACGTGGATTCAAGATGCCAGGCATATACATATGCATAGATGTGCCTGAACATGCTGCTACAGCCACCTTCCTCTGAGACAAGGGAGCCCAGGCACTCTCTAGCTCTTCCTGGGTACCTCATGGTACCTCATGTTTGTATTTTCACATGCTGCCTGACCTCTGGCTGAACTCAGATGGCCCACTAATCCCATATTCCCTCTTTCCAGATTGAGCTGAGCCCATACAGGAAGAGCCCTCTGCCATCTGCACTGTGGGGGTGGCAATGACGTGGCAGGATGCTCAGATGAGCTTCTGAGCATTTTGTGAGCTAGATAACTCATCTAGGCTCCCCCTCAAATGGAAGGTTGGACCAGATGAGGACCCTTTTGAGGTCCCTTCCAGCATGGGCTGTGGTGCTGTTCTGTAATTTGGTTGAAAATCTGATTCGGCTCTTCTAACTTTTCCAGGTTCATGAGTTTCTCAGCTAGAAATAGATTTTCATGATCAATTTTAACTATGACACTCTTCTAAAACAAAAAGTATTGAGAGAAGAAGAGAAACTCAGTTCTATCACAGCTGTGCAGTGGACAGAACTGTTATCACAGTTCTTAGCAGTCAATATAAATGGTGGAAGGATTTAACAAGAAAGGTCAAACTTGCCTCTAGTGAGCTCTTTCCCTTGGTTCCTTACTGATCAAACTGAACAAAATAATCCCAGGGAAGAGAGCACAATAATTGCCTCCTGATATATGAACCTTCTCGTTTCAGTATGAATCCTAAATAACCTCCTTTTTCCCGAAGCTCCATCTCCTTCAGCATAAAGCACATAACACACATCTTTGCAGTAATCTGAACTACAGATTACACCCTCCCATTGTCACTGAATTGCATCTGCAGAGCTAAACATTAAAGAGCTTAAAATTGAACAAGGGACTTGTAAAACATCTTTTCCTATTTAAAATGAGAGCTGAGCCTCACACTGTGCCTTTCTTGAACTTGTTAATAAGTTAGAAAAATAAAGCAATAATGAAGATAGTTAAGACTTTTGTGTGTGTGTGTGTGAGTTTTCAGGGTATCTGTATTTCTCTCTTAAATGATGCAATGTTACATTTATCATACCTTAACTTCCAAAAAACCCTGTTGAATGCTATAATTTATTTCCAGTTCCTCACCAACAAGCTTAGGTTCTGTCTTCACAAATCTCTCCTAAACACAAAGGGGTTTTCACCAAGTTTAACTGTGGCCCAGTTTGATAATAGAGAGATAAACTCCAGAAACAATGGCTATATATTACAGTCTCTATAGCTGCCAAAATTTACAAGATGTGTGAAACAATATATTGGGAGGACATATAAATTATATTAGTCTCCTATTAAAAGAGAGCTTGAGTCTCTTTTTACAAGAGAGCAAAACGAGACAGTTTTAAAGCTTTAAGTGTGGATTCTGTCATTAAACTGCTCTGACCAGTCCTGAAAGAGCTGGTGACTTTTTATTTGTTTGTTGGTCACTGTCACCACAGCAACTAACTGGTTCTACATGAAGATACAGTGCAAGCCAGCAGGGCTGTAATGGAATACATTCCTTAGCATTAGTCAACGCCTGCACTGAAAAGGAAGCACACTGTTTTGGAAACAGGCTCCAAAATGGTGTGTTATGCTCAGAGACTGGAAATAAGAAATGGACTGGAATCAGATTTCTTCCTCTTCCATGTATTTTTAATTACAAGTACTTTAATTATACTTTGCTTGCAATGGATAGGGAGGCCGGCTCTTCCAGTCTGACTACAGAAATGGAAAGGAGGGAGCTGAAGCTGAGGTTACTTTGTGCCTTACAGAACAGATCTCTATCGGTCACAGCGTAGGCTGGCAAATATTTCCTCTAAAAGCAGTGTTCAGATGCAGCATTTTTCACACTGTGTGCCACAGACCCCTGGGACTGCTTCTGAAAGGTTTTCAAGATGGGATTATAAAACCCAAGACATTTAAATTCACTATCTATGGATCTCTATTTCCCTTGGAAAACTAGGAAAGGTCAACAACCAAAAAAAAGCTGAAACCCACTGATATGCACAATGGAATAAAACTGTGTAAAGTGAGTCTCATTCTGCCTTTATAAAACCAGCATCAGTCAGGAGAAGTTCTGATTGCATTGGGAATTACACTGGTGCAGACGTAGGAAGTCAAAACTTCTAGCCAAACTGCTCCAGCTCATGTTGTATGAAAAACTTTAGCCATTGATAATTAAAAAAATCAAATACATTTTATCATGTGATTTGTGGGGCGGGGGAAGAGTTATCGCTTAGTTTTATGTCATTGTAAAGGCAAATTTGAGGAAAAGTAAAATCAAATTATAACCCAAACATCAAATTACAGTAGTGATTAAAATTAAGTAAATTATTAACAAAGTGCATTTAATATGCTGCATTTGAGGTTACCAGTCTGTGGAAGAAGTTGCATGAATTCTAGATTTCTACTTCAAAGCAACATTGCATTGCCCAAGTTCATGAATCAGCAATGTGATGAAACCTTAGAATTGATTATTTTTGCACCGGTGTAACTCTCTGCACAGTCAAAACTACTTTGGACAGGTTTTGGGTTTGTTTTTTCTCCCTGAAAACAGAATGAGAGTTCACTTTGCATCACAGATATTATGTCATCTGCATTAAAAAATAAATCTACAGCTTCAGTCACAGGGTGGTAATTTCAAATGTAACCCTTCACATTTGTCTTTATAAATAAAACATATTAAGAATCAGAATTTTAATAATGACTTTGTCCTGGAATTATTGTTTGGAATTTGATTTAATGTTACTTCCCCTCAAGCTTTCCTTTAAGACATTTATTTTAAACGTCTTAACATTGAGCCATAATTTCATCAAAATAAAACCAGATGACAAAATACATTTGCACCCTTAATATTCAATCTTAGGGAAGGCTTAATGAAAGGCTTATGTGAGATAACAGATTTAGAAATAAATTAGCCAGTAAATGTATCATTTTTGTTCAGAGTTTAAAGTAACTGCTTGATCTCATTTTCTGACCCCTCCAAATTATATTTTCACATATGACTCTATAAACCTCAACAGCTGTGAAGCTTATTTTTATCCTACCACTAATGGGCAAATTGCAACCACAATAAACTCATGAATATTTTCAAGTAGACTTGCAGGGGCCACCCTAACAAATTGTGATTCATTGACACTCTTGGGTAGAACACCTTCTCAGAAAATTAAATGAAATAATGACCTTGCCTTCTTTGTTTCAACATATGGAGGCAATACATAAAGCTAAAGAGTAGAAAATAATTTGTAATTTACCTCTGTTGCTTTGATAAATATTTGTAATAGTACTGAACTCTGCAAGGAAGTCCACAGTCATAGCATAGTTTGGCCAATAAAATCGTGTAGATTCATAGATTAGTAAACCACCAGCCTGATTTCCTGCATGATGTCATCTGTGGAGTGGCATCCAGCAACTCACATACGGTTGTGCTCAGCTCTGGAAACTGTTTCAGACAATTTCAGTTTGAGGATGGAGAACCCCACATTTCCCTTGGCAATTTATTTAGATGTCATTATCACCACAATTAAACATATGTGCTTTTTTTCTAGTTCCTCAAATTTTCTGGATGCTTTTTTTGTTATGTTTTTCTCTACAAGATTTTCCATGGTAGAAGTATCAAGGGTGATATTTTATGTATGAAAAGCTTATTTTGTGTGTATAAACAGGTTGTGCTCTTTAAATTTATCACTGTAAAGCATTATAATAATTTTGAATTACTTCTTTTTCATTTTCTTTCTGCATTTCTACTGTACATAGTATGGCAGTATCAGAGCTAAAAACAAAGATTAAATAATTTTCCTGATTCTTCACACCACTCTCCCACTTTATACAAGTATGGATTATAATAAGTATTTCTTTGTATTTATCTGTATTTTCACAGTGATGAATGAAATCTTTCCCAAGCCTTTGAGGTTACTGCCCTAAAGTGCAAAATTCGCAAGAGGAACAATCTTGTTACATAACGTTAAGAGTATTTCTGAATCTTGACATTAATTTTCCACATTTCTTTGCTTCTAGGAAGTTACTAAAAATTCTGGACTCAAAGCTTTTGATGAACTATGAAATACTAGATTCCCCCATTGTTCTGATCAAAATAACCAGAGGTGATGCTCAAGTCCATTCTGTACCAGTTTCTTTATTTTCTCTTAGAAAGGGCAGGATGTTCCCTGCTCAAAAGGACAGCTGGCTCCCCTGTGTATCAGCTGTGTCCTGAAAGGGAACACTAAATCATGACTAGATGTGAGCTCTCCAGTCATACAAAACTTCATATTTTTTTTGTCTTTCAGATAAGAAGATCAAAGTTCAAGGCTTCCTTAGAAAGCTTCTTTAGTTCTCTTGTGCCAATTCACATATGTAGAAGAAACAGGACTTCTTGTAGGTGCTGATGAAATTCATCCTGTTGCAAATTAGACCATATGGCACATCAAAGCTCCCTCCAATCCAATTTGTAAATTACACAGTGAAGGAGACTGAATCAATTTAGGATTTCCTTTCATCTTACCTTTTTCCTTCCCTACAACTGTTCAATCACTAGACAGATGCTTGATTTTATTAAACTGAGCAGAACCACAGCGGAGTCTGCTTTCCTGGATGTAAAGCTAAGTCTTTGCAAAAGTACTTCCAGGACTGGGGCTAATTTGCCTGGCAAATTAGCTAGAGAAATTCACTCTGATTTCCATTATACTTATTATCTACCAGAAGCTGGTAGTATAGCTTTGTCAGATTGGAAGGCTGTGAATCAGATGTGTCTTTATCTCTTGCTTACTGACCCTCCATGGCTGCAATGACTTTATTTCACCAAGTCCCAGCCAAGGAAACCAGGCGTAGATTCCAGAAAGAAGTTAGTGCAATAACACTGATCTAATGTATTTATTTCAGAGAGGGAAACCTACATGCTGTAAAAATGTGCTTCAAGAACCTATCTTTTTCTATGTGCAAAATAAAAGTGACAGGTTGGAGGTAAATGTAGACTCTCACCAGACATGAAGAAGAGACTGTTTCAAAAGCAGTGGGCATAAGTCCAAGGAACCTAGATTAATTTAGCTCAGTCTTCCCACAGATCCATTTTCCATTGCTGGCTGGATATGGAGAATAGCTGCAGTAATATTTCTGGTAGTAGTAAAGCAAGAGTAAGATGTCCAGCAACTAAGCCAAACCCTGGGCAAATTTCAGCCTATGTAGCATTTGGCAGGATCAGAGTGTGAAGAGATGGTAAAATTCCCCTATCTTCCTGTGCTTCGAAAAAATATACTGGAGGTATCTGTGTTATTCCAGGACTGGCCACAGAAAGAAGAAAAATTTCAGAAATCCATTGGGAGTGCAGTTAAAAAGTTGTTGCTTTTGCCTGTTTAATGGGAGCTATGAAAAAGGAAATTAAAATGGCATTACAGAAACTGTTGGAAGAGGCAAAAGACAGGTATCACCAAATTTCTGGATTCTTTCCGTGTGAGGCTGTGGCTGCCCCATTCCTGCAAGTGTTCAAGGCCAGGTTAGATGGGCTTTGAGCAACCTGGTCTAGTGGCAGGTTTCCCTGCCCATGGCAGGGGGTTTGGAACTAGATGATCTTTAAGGTGCCTTCCAGCCCAAACCATTCTATGATTCTGTGATTCTACGATACCCATCTACTAACCTCTTTTTCTCTGAACTTGCATCTAATCCTAGATGCATAGTAAGCATACATTGCTTTATAACACCAAAGGCATTTGTTTTCCTGGTTGAAAGGGCCCCTTTACCATTTTCAATTTAGTACAAACTAATGTTTAACTCCTGTATTTCTTTTCTGTCATGATCATGTTACATGTGCTCCTCCTCACCTACATATGGCTGTTTTAAGCTAAGTACATGTTCTATGCCAGTCTGTTCCAGAGGGCCATTTATTTTACTGGTGATATTTTAGGGTAAAGTGAACTGTTCTGTAGGATTGTTCCCCTCTCTTGAGTGACCATAAAGTCTAAATAATGAGCTCAGACAGCATGCATCACTTCTATATACGTGAAACTATGTAAGGTGACCCCACTATTTTTCAGGTAAATCTGTGAATACTTTTGTTTGGACTTATGGTTCTAATTTCTCCTGTGCATGATTTTTGTTTCTAATCTTAGATTGTTGTCAATAAATAATTCTGAATTTATTTTATATTTGACTCCTATTCAAATCTAATTCTATCATGAACTTTGGCGTAAAGTCACAGGATTTACTGACCACAGTGCATGGTTATTGTCACATAATGACCCCCAAGAAAAAACAGTATTATTGCTGCTCACCTTTTGTCCTTGGAGGCATTCTCCAGTTTCATACATGGTACTGCCTGTACTCTCCTTTCTGCCAATGCAGGATCTCTGTGCACATGTTTGTTTTGAGGCACATTTTCTATGTGTTCTTAATACTAGCATTCTTTCTGTTTTACATAAGAGGTATTTAATGGAAACCTGTTCTCTTTGTGCCTTTGCTCTGACTTTATGATCTGTTTCTTGCCTCCTTCAAACAGAAGACATTATGTGTGTTGGATTCTTGTCTGAGAGAGTTTGCCTACAAAAGGCACCAAGTTCTCATTATTTAATTAAGAACATAAATAATGTCACTTTCAAACTACATTTCTCAGAGGGAGATCTATGTATGCACACCAGAATAAAGCACAGCTACTATGCAAAAATTGCCCAAGCTAGCTAAAATTAGCTAGACAGGGAACCATGTTAGCACATCTGAATTTCTTCTGGCACGCAGATTGCTTGATTCAACTCTAGCTCAGTATCTCTGTATGATGCTACTTTTCCATGACAGAAAATCTTTTTCAAAAAAAATCTATTCAAAACACGTTTTTTTTCTAAATTATTCTTAATGGATCTCTATCTGAGAGAGCTGTATAAATCAAGACATGCTAGCATTACCTGCATGCAATTTCATAGGACTTATTTCCCATCAGCAAAAGTCCAACAGCATTTTCCTGATATGAGTGTAGCTTGACAGATGTGAAGCTGCTAAGAGAAAGAATGCCCCCCCAAAAGGCAGTAATCTCAAAATCAATTTTCATTATAATCTGAATTTGTCCCCACTTTCAGGTCTGCTGCTTTTACTCATCCAAGTGACCACTTTTTATAGGACTAGTCAAATTAGTATCATTACATCCTTAATTACAAAGGAACTGTTAGCACACTGATTGCTACACAATTATGGGTTTCTGAAAAAAAAAAATGGCTATTCTTACATTGCTTTTAATGATGTCCAATTTCAGTTTGACAACATCAAATGTTCAAACCCATCAAGAACCTAATCAGCTGGCTGCATAGAGATTTTTCAAGAAACCTAGGCAGGCAGACAGATCCACAGCTTTTTTTTCTTTTTTGCATATAAACAACCCACTGATAACAGTTAGCTTTGTACATGCAAGAAGAGGATGCAAGCTTTTGTTTTGAGAATTAATGTCCTTGTAACACTGACTTGAAAAGAAGTATTGTCAGAAACCCTCATTTTGAGATCATTGTGTTTGGATTTCCCATTGACTCATTATATTCTTAGATTGGTCATCTAGTATTACAAAGAGTTACAATTAACTTCCCTGATGCCGAATGATAGTCTTCTTAACAAAAATCTCTATTCCTTAGCTGTTCATCTGCTGAGCACTTTTCCAGCAACAGAAATGCTGGAAACAGAGGTCTGGTAAGAGCTGATACCAGAGAGTAACAGACTAGATCAGAGCTGGAGGCAGTTGGCAGCTTGTGGAGTGATTTTACTCAGCCTCTAACAATTCCGACTTATCCTACTGTGATTGCACATGCTAGCACCCTTTCTTTGATGCACTAATCCCATCTAAGTGAGTTGAAAGAGCAGCATAAATGGGCAGCAGATGTGCACAAAACTTGTATTTGTTCTGTTGAACTGTTAAGTAGCCCCGGTCTAAGCGGTAATGAGTCTCAGAGAGTGACAGTGTCTCATCCTGGCTTCATGGGACTGATATCTTATTAAAAAAAAAAAAAACAAACAGACAAAAAACCAAAGTGGTCTTTAACATAAAATGCGACAGTAATAGCCTCAAGTGCCCATTTCAGTGTCATTGTGGGGATTACATTAATTCTAACATATTAAGAAGGAAATTGATTACACTTAATAGGGCAGGACAGCCCTTAAGTGTCAAACATTTATGCTGATCTAGGGTATACTCTTCTCTGCAACATGTTTTATTCTTCCCAGTGATACATCTTTTGCTGCCACAGGCTATTTGGAACAAGAGCATGGCTGAAACAAAACTACATGAATTGGGAAAGATGAAGAACTTATTCCTATCTACTGTCCAAGGAAAAGTCAATCCAGAGGCAAATTGTTGAGTACTTTATTCCTTTCCCTTCCTGGAATAATTTATGCACTTGAACATTCTTTAACATATAGCTAACAAGCAAGCTTCAGTCTTCATAAATACTTCAGTTATGGGTAGGCCAAGTGCAGAATCTAGTTGCTAAGATCACCACCAGATAAAGGCAAAACAGAAAGAAAATCAGTTGAATACAACACCCTGAAGCACCACCATTTTATATTTCTACCTTTGGCCTTTCTCCTGCTGTACAAGTGGAAAGAAGTCTGTGGGACAAATGAAGAAGCTTTTCAGCTGCCTGAATGTACATGTTTGAAAAGTTTGGAAAAATAACAGGAAAGCGCACACTGGCTCAGATTTCCTTTGCTTCTGTTTTCTGATCTGCTCTTTCAGCTAAACTTCTCCTAGAAGAGCTATAAAAACATCCACACTGGAAATCTACATTTACACCGCTTTGGGTCAGCCAGCTGGATCACTTGTCTCAAACACTCTTCCAGCCACTGAGAAATGTACTTTCACAAATTCAGTTTGCCCATCTTCCCTTGCTAGCTTTTCAAGTGATTGGTCACCACACTATCATGACCCCATACACTAAATTTGTCCAGTAGTCTTGCCTTAATCCATTTCAACAGACTGAATGAAAAAGAGGTAAAATTAGTATTTGAATATTGTGTATCCCTTGGTTTCATTGCTGCCTATTCCTCACAAATAGCCGTGATTATCATCCCTGAGTTTTCCCTATTAGAACTCCCTCAGGATGAATGTTAGTATTGGAAATTGATATGTGGTCATAAAGTGTTTTAAAATTGCTTACCCAACTCTTTTTTTCAACATGAATCTTCAGATTTTTTAAAGCATTGATTGAGCTGAATATCTGAAGAGCAGACTATATGTTGCAATTAGAATGGCTTAAAATGTTTTAGGAATTGAATTCTGGAGGGAGGAAAAAACCAAACCAAACAAAACAAAAACAAAACCAAAAACAATCCAAACATAAAGTGCATATAAAACCCAAGCAAGATATATCTTTCCAACCACCCTGCAAATCTAGTCTTTGTGGAAACCAGTCTGCTTGTCTACTCTCACTGAAAAATTGATGAAAAAATAATGGAAAAAAATGAACCCATTCCACAGGAGACTAAATCAAATTGCTATAAGCCCTGCTGAAAAGTACTGTCATATTGCTATAGAAAAATATAACACATGAATTTTTCTCACCCGTGCACAGTCCATCCAACTCATATGGTTCCCTTCCTCACCAGAATCAACTTGCCTCAGGTAAATAAGCTAGCAGAATTTTACAAGTCTGTTTTATTTGGCTAATATGTAGATCAAAATAGTTGGCTCACTTGAAGTGCTAGCTTTGTTTGAGAAAAAAATAACCACCTGCAAAACCCCAGGATATGTTCCAACAAACATAATTTAAAACAAATGAGAGACTATTGAGGTTTCTAGAGGGAAAGAAAATTTGCCATCAGCTTCACTATATGGCACTGGCAAGACAATACTGGAGTCTATCTGGTAAAGGATCCAGGAGATCACTATTGCATGAAATAGGAGACAGGGGCTTGCAGAAGAAGTAAAGGAAAGAGACGTGGTATCATATAGTAAGAAGATCCAAGGCATAATTACTATAAAAATTTTATCATTTAAACAGTTGAAGTTAGTCAGACAAAAATAAGTTAATCCTGCCTTATTTGGCAGACACTATAAAATTAACACTGAGTTAGCAGGGCCAGGGCAGTGATCATTCCCCCTTGTACAGAGCACTGGTGAGGCCACATCTTGAATACTGTGTTCAGTTCTGGACCCCTCACTACAAAAGAGATATTGAGTTACTGGACCAGGTCCAGGGAAGGGCAACAAAGCTGGTGAATGGTCTCAAGCACAAGTACAAGTGTTATGAGGAATGGCTGAGGGAACTGGGGTTCTCTGGAGAAGAGAAGGCTCAGGGGGGACCTTACCACTCTCTACAACTATCTGAAAGGAGGTTGTGGTGAGGTGGGGATGGGTCTCTTCTCCCAGGTAATAAGTGATAGGACAGGAGGAAACAGCCTCAAGCTGTGCCAGGGGAGGTTTAGATCAGATATTACAAAAAATGTCTTCACAGAGAGGGTGCTCAGGCATTGGAACAGGCTGCCCAGGGAAGTGGTGGAATCACCATCCCTGGAAGGGTTCAAAAAACGTGTAGTGAGGCCCTCAGTGATATGTTTTAGTGGCAGTCTTGGCAGTCCTGAGGTAGTGATTGGACTTGATGATCTTAAACGTCTTTTCCAACACAGTCGATGCTATGATTGAATGATTCTCTGGTTCTATGATTCTGTGATCTCTTCTTCATGTTTATTGATTATTTATGTAAAGCTGAGGTTAATTTTGTGCTTCCAAACTCTGAACATAGGACACACAATCTTAAAATCTCATGATATTTTGCCTAGTTTATGTCAGTGTTATAGGCTTGTATGTTTGACTGCAAATATACATGTATTGATTTATTTGAAAGCTAATACACAATGGATTTGACTGAAAACATGCAGAATCAATAGGAAGCTTCTCACTGATTTTAACTGAGCCTGGAGAAGGCCCATAAACTGAAAACCAGTATGGTAAACCTTATTCTCATCCAGATGGTAGATACACAAGCAACTCTTCCTAGCTTCCACCACCTGTTTTCTGAAGTTATTCCCCTCTCTCTCCCTCTCCTATCGATTTACAGTGAACTGCTCTTTATCAACTACATTTGCAGGCGAGACTGTCTGCAGCACACCCTGGCCCTTCAGGCAAAGACTCCTAGGGTTTTTAAGCAAGGAAAACACATCAGAGATCCATAGCTGGAACTAAAAGACACCTTTGTGCAGGTTCAACTAGAACCATGGGCAAAGCCAGGATTTGCCTAGGACAGCTGATTGTCAGAGGCGACAAAATTATCATGCCCTTATTGTTTATCTTGCTTGTGCCAGGACCCTGGAAATCCATGCTGGCTGCTGGTACTAGCAGGTGAGTCCACGGGGCAGCAGTGCTGCTCAGGCAGGTCATGGTGTCTGAGCTTCCCACCTCCACCCAGGCCTCTAGAACCAAAAACCCAGCTTTATACAGATCTCCTTAGAAGTGCATAGGTCTCTTCACTCCTTTCTGTCCCTGGCCTAGGACACAGCTCCAGATTTTGCTTAGCTGACTCAGACTCCCCAGAACTACTGAGAAGCCTTTGGCTAGTGCTGCCTTTGGCCACTTGCTCAGGACTTGCCTGACTGATAGTAATGCAATCTAATATCCAAATGTAAACAAACACTACAGTCAAATATTCAGAGCTTTTAGGCCAAAACTGTGTGGAAGATCCCATTTAATATTTTAATGACATTTAGGAAAAACTGTATAGCCATTGCCTTGTAATACTCAGGACCAGGTGACACTGAATTCAGCTCCAGCAATGCTGTGCTTAATTTTCAAATTAAGGAACATAGTAAGAGTACAGGGTTCATACTCATGCAAGAAGACACATACAGATTACCAGAAAAGATTCAGCAGTTTGGTGAAAGTTAGCCAACTTCCCTTACAAATTTTTGCATGTAAATCCTTTTAACCACCCTCAAGAAAACAAAAAAGCTGAATGGAAAATTGTCAACCTGGAGGGTCTACTCTCCACCCCTCTAAAAACAGACATCTGTTTTCTTATAGAATTATAGAATAGTTAGGGTTGGAAAGGACCTTATGAACATGCAGTTCCAATCCCCCTGCCATGGGCAGGGACACCTCCCCCTAAACCATTCTTACTCCATTCCCCCGTCTCCATTCTATTTGTATACATTTAGAGCAGTCTTAGTTGCATAACTGAAGATAATCTTGAATGCCCTTAATCATGGCAGAAGAAACTAATTTCTGAAAGTGTGACATTAGAGAGATAAGTTTTATTCTTGAGTCCCCCACAAAAGCGCAAGAGTGTATTTTAGTATCAAAGCTCAGGAAGCCAAATTAAAGAACATCCTTAATTCTGTAATTTGTCTGATCTGATTTTATAAGCATAACATTCTCTCCTATAACTATTTTCAGATTTTCTGCACATGCATCCAGATGCACACATGCTAAAGCAAGCGGCATCATATCTTCACAAAACTAGACTAAGCAAGGGATTAATCAAAATCCTCTAAGGACTGTCTGAGACAATGTGACTTAGTGCAAAATGGCTTCAGATCATACAAGTCTGGTAATAAATGGTCATGACACACATCTCGGGGGGGGGGAGGAGGAGAGAACTTGTGATATATGATCCTTACTGTATACCATAGGACTGTCTTGGATTTTTGAGAGGTTCAAAAGCTTTGCAGCTGGAACAGTTGTGTTTCTTTTATGTGGGGAGTGTGAGGAGGAGGGCTGTATAAATTTGACTCTGCTCAAATTTATGGGCTTCATTAAAACCAGATAAACATCAAAGTTACTGAATTACAAATCTAAACTAGGCACTCCTTCTCTCGAGGGAGCCACGGGACTGGGGGCAATGGCAACAGACTGCATACTTAAAACACCACCTTCTTGTGCAACAGAGAAAGGAAATAAACACCACAGATACAACTGGGGAAGCAAGATGAAGCAGTCACACCCTTTCGAGTGTAACCAGTTTGTTTTCAGTTTGTTCCCTTAATATTATCCTAACATTACTTTCTCAAGTAACTAGGCAACCTCCAGTGTCCTACTGGTGAAACTGCTGCGACTCGGTAGCTTCGGTTGGCTACTAGAAGTAGCAGAAAGTGCAGAAGCACTTCCATCCCAGGGCTACACTGCCGCCTCACGGCACTTTTCTACATAGCCCTCTTCCCCACCCCCCACCAAAGATTCCCAAAAGCCCATAATCAAAGAATAGTTACCTATGGTTCTGCTGTTAAAATGATTCTGACAAAGTCTTTCCTTCTGCCTGTACTATTAAATTTTCTTATTGGCAAGGATAAGGAAATGCCGAATCTCCCATTGAGTTCTGGGAAGACATAAGCTGGAGAGGAACAGAGGATCAGAACTCAGAGGTATTTGTAAGATTGGAAGAGTGACCTTAAAGACGTAAATCAGGATGTATATCCGTAAAAAAGATGTAAATCAACAGTTTATATTGGGAAGCAGAGAGCAGAACCAAGTAAAGAAAGGGCAGTCAGGGAACAACAGGTCTGGAAACAATACTGCAGACAAGAATCTGGGACTGTAGTGGCTCACAAGTGTTGTTCAAAAATACTCTTCCACTGTGAAAAAGGAGGGTGTTGCATACAAATATATAAACAGGAATATGATCTGCAAGATGATATGAAATATAGAACTCAGCGAATAAGGATGTCTGTGCAAAAAATTAAGTACAGTTGGTTTCTTTAAAAGATTTCTATGTACACAGCGGTTTCAACAGAATGTTTGTTTAGAGCATTTGCTTGGGCCTTGCAGACACAAAGTCTAAGACATTGAGTTTGGATAAAACTATGCATTTTTATATACCTGAAAGATAGATACAATTTCAAAATAAAAGAGGACTGAATTAAGTCCCAAACACAACATTTTGGCTTTCATACCAGTCAGATCCAGCAACAACAGAAAATATGGCTGCTTTCTTTCCTTCCCAGTTTTCAAATTCATCAATCCCAGACACAACATTCTGGTTTTCATACCAATCAGATCCAGCAACAACAGAAAATATGGCTGCTTTCTTTTCTTCCCAGTTTTCAAATTCATCAAGGTTATGTTGAAATAACTGTACAGTAGTTGGGCTTACCCAGGACAATAAAATAAAATCTCTTTTCCCCTAGGAGTTTACTTATGTAAATGAATACAGCCTTTTATAAAGAAGTGCTTCTCTGGATGTTGTAATATTAATTACTCCAGGGAAAAAAAAAAGTAAGCAACATAATGGGAAGCACAGAGGAATGGCATAAACCCATGAATAAATAAAGCATGAAAAATGACATTATAAATTCATTGGCATCTTGCTCCTTCAGTGTTTTCCAAAAAATAGTGCACGAAAGCAATCAGAATGACAAACAGAAGTGGAACATTCTTAATCCATTTGTCACTGCTATCAATCCATCACTGCTAGATGCAAAACATCTGGAAGATCCTAGAAAACTCTTTCTCTTCCAAACTCCAATGACTTCAAGGGAAAAACTCTGAAGGATTCTGGAAGAGCAATTAATTGTTCTAATTTCCCCATCAGTGGTGATTGCATGTGGCCCAGTATTAAAAGTGAGTTGGGAGTAGTGTTGCTGCCTGAAGCAGGAGGTACTAGAAATGGAGGACAGAATGGGAATTAATCAGAAGATGAGGGAAGCAAAAGAGCAAAATGGAGAGAGGCCTTTATTGTGAGAGATAAGGACCTGAGGAAAGGAAGAGTGAAAAGAGTGACAAAAGAAGCATTTGGGCAAGAAAATGAGAGAGGGGAGGATAGGAAGTAAAATGGGAATTGAATCAAATGAAAACTCAAGGAATAATGAGAGAAAAATGATTGTTCCCACTGACCTGTTACAGATAGAGTGTAGTCTATTTCGAGCTGAAGGATGCATCTGGAGTGAAGCTGGTGACTCAGGTTTTAAAGATGGAAAGGGATCTAAAGCTACATCTGTTTGCTTTGATAATGTAATTCTTCAGTTCAATCCCAAGACCTTGTTGCCAGTCATTCACATCTGGGAACTTTCATCCACCTGTGTGCTCTCCTCTGGAGCTAGCTGATAGCTTCCCATTGGAAGAAGCCAGGGCATAGTCTTGGAGGCTGCTGCCTGGGACCAGCATGGATGAGGCTGCACCACCATCCTTCCCAGCCAGTCCTCCTAACGAGGGATAGCTCACCATGCCACTGTAGAGAATCCCTTGCCGCTAGGCATGCAGCACAGTCCACTGCACAGTGCCATTCGAGTCCCATTTGAAAGGGCTACTTCACTTATTTCAAGTGTTTTGAACTAAACAAACATGAAGAATAGTTATTGCAATTTAAGGGGCCATTTATGGTGCCACACAGGAGACGCGGGCAAGCACACCATGGTGTGGGTGCCCCCAGAGAGGAAAGGAGGCTGCAGCAACGTGATCACAACTTGTTCTGTGCTTAGCAGCCACATGTCAGTCCCCTACATTGCTGCCTTCTGTGAGCTAGATCTACAGTGGCATGGGAAGAAGAAGAATCAGGCAGCAACCTCCCAACTCCTGAAGTAAGGTGAGCATTGCTTTCACCTGGGGTGAGCTGGGCTGAGTCCTGAATGCTGGATGCTTCCCTCTATTTTTAACCCAGTGGCAGACATCTGTAACAGCAGCTGCAATCCCCAAAATCACATTTTGGGATCACACCCAGAACAATAGAAAACAATGGGCTTTGGCCAACTGCCACGCGGCACACCCTTGATGTGGTAATACTAAAGTCACCCACGGCAAGGTGCTCCATTAGGAAATATTACGTAAACATCTCCCATTAAATTATTTTCTGTAGTCATTCTCTGCTTCTGATTTGATTATGTTTTCATTGTTTACTTCATGCATGGATTACTTTCCGATCATTTCAGGATGTTGTAAGAGGTTTTAATGGGGAAAACATATGAATATTAATGGAATACTATGAGAAGTAAAAAAGATGCAGAGGTAATGTAGATCAATGCCTTACTATATTTCCAGGGAGGAAAAAAATGGATCCTTTCCCAACAAAAAGAACTATTTCCAATGACTACCAGAAATGTAATAAGGTATCAGTCTGCGAATGCATAGTTATAAAAGCTGTTCTGCTTTTCTCTTTCATGTGGAGAAGGAACAGGTAATGACATTGAACCCAAAATACGCTAGACCGCATTCTTTTGTAGTGACAATGATTCTTCCTTTGATCAGGACTATGTCCAAAGTTAACAATTGTTCATAGAACTTGAGACCTTTACTTCAACATGCTGCTTAGTGAACTGACTCGAGTTCACCGCAAACTTTCTGTCTCACATACTTTACTCTTTATTCTCTCAAGCAAAAGCAGATGAACCCATGAACCTCCTCTATAGAATGCAAAAACTATAGAATAAAGTGGTGTATCCTTGTTTGACCACGTATTGCAGGGTATTCTGACAGCCTCGCTATCCTCCCCAGTGCAAGCTCACTCCCTCCTATTCCCCCACCCCCCCAATCAGAGGCTGGTTTTCCAAAGGAGAAATGCTAAAAAAATATGGATTAATAGGAATAAAAGCTGGGTGCAAAGGATAGAGTAGGAGGGTTGAAAATGTTAGATGGAGTTAGTGTAACAGAGACGAGAATAAGCAACAGCTTTGTCAAATGACAGGGAAGAAACAACACTGGGAGGTGGCAGAGAGAAGAGAATCTTGCAGATAGCAGGAGTTATCCCATCCCAGGTGCCATTTGGCCTTGCTATAAACCTGAGCAGGCCAGGAGAACACTAAAAGCATTTGTGCTTCATGAGTCACACCAATGTAACTGGTGTGTGCATGAACACCATATGTGCACATGAGTTCATCAGTAGTCATTCCAGGACTGTGCAATACTGATTGATAAATCAGTAAAATTGATTTATAAAAGTGAAGGTTGTAAACTTCCAGACAGTGATGGTTACACTGCTCAGAAGTGGCCTAGGACCTCTGGGCCTGTTGCTGTACTTTGGCAGCCCTGGGGAAAGCCCCCTACAGTCCTTCTAGATAATACTTTCTCTAGCTGTGGAGCCACTCCTTGTCTGTAGAACATCTCCAGCAAGTCTGCGCTTGCCTTCCAAGTGGGGAAGTGCTGCAAACTAAAGACAGCTTAGGAAAAGAGGGGAGATTTCAATTAGATAGTAGAAATAAGTTCTTTACTGTGAGGGTGGGGAGGCAGTGGAATAGGTTGCCCAGAGAAGTTGTGGCTGCCCCATCCCCGGCAGTGTTCAAGGCCTGGTCTACTGGGAGGTGTCCCTGCCCATGGCAGGGGCTTGGATATAGATGATTTTAAGGTTCTTTCCAACCCAAACTGCTCAGAAACTGTTTTTCTGTATGACTCTATGATACTTCGTAACATCTGTCTACAGAGATGGCTACCTACTTTGCATTATCGATAATAAGAGGAAGAAATCACATTGGCCTCTCGTGTCCTGTGTAATAGAACAGGTGGGCAGCTAAGGAAGGAGCTGAATGGTGCAGTGGGGATCCAGATGAAGCTGTGTTTTGGAAATGAGTTGCCCACTATCCATCCTACCGAAGGGAGGCTGCAGATATAGTTTGAGGAACTCATTTTCAATGCCAGTTACACCTTAAACATTTACCACTTGAGCTGCAAATGCACCGAGCTCTACGAAACCCTCAGGACTCACCAGACACACACCTGTGATGACAACAGGAGAACAGAGTTCACTTTCTGCTATATTTTGTTTTTTGTTTTGTTGGGTTTTGGTGTTTTGTTGTTTTGTTTTTTCTTGGGGGGTGTGGGACAGGGAGAGTAGGCATGGTACCTTTCAGCTGGATCAATTGTGTTCAGCTGCACTTGTGCAGGTGCTGGTGTCAGGACTACTCAGGGAAGCAGAGCAAAGGCAAGACCCCACGGTCAAGCATGGGGCCAGGACAGTAACATGAATAATTAACATGGTCTGGGCACTCCACTGCAACCCAATGGGGAACCTCAGCGTGAGCCTCTTAAGCTGCTAGCAAAACAATGGAGGCTGGCTGGAGAGATCAGCACATCAGGTACAATGAGAGCACTCTTCAACATTTAGTTACATTTTGACTTTCGGGTGCATTTCCTAGGGGATAGATATCTCTTACATTAAAAGGAAGTGTTTCAACACTTCAGTTACATTATGCATATGAAAACCAGTCAGGGAATGCTCTCACAAGGACCAACTGATACCTATCAGAGCAGGAAATATTCAAATCTGTGTCACAGCCCCAAGCCATGGCGACCCGGGGCAGTAACTACAGCTGGGGAGGGTGGCACGGCTGGGGGAAGCAGTGACGAGTTTTCGTGTCAAGCTGGCCAAGGTCAGCATGAATCCAGGTAAGGTGTCTAGACTCCACGGCTTCTGAACAAATTAGGTCTTTTCCACATTTAACGAAAGGCTCACACACTCTCCAAAGCCGTCACCCCGGGCTCCCGAGCGGGAGAAAGTCTGGGCCGGCCCGATACCGGACGAGGCGGTACCACAGCACCACCGCGCTCCTCCCTTCCCTCTTCCGCCTCCGCAGCCGAGCTCCACGCATGCGCGCCACGGCAGAGGCCCGCAGGGAGCGAGTCCCGGCAGCCTCTTCGTGAAGTGCTGGTCCGGGGGCGGGGCGGAGGCTGAAGGAGGTTGGAGGACGGGGACGGTGTCAAGGTGTTGTTGCCTGTCCCTGTTCCATGCGCAAGATGTTGTTGGCCGTGCTCTCCCGGGTGCTGCCGACTCCGGCGGCTGCTGCCGCCGCCGGAAAAACGGTGAGTTTGGTCATTACCTGCCCGGCCGGAACGTGGGAGGCCAACGGCCCCAGCGGGCGCTGGCGCGCGCCCCTCTGCATAGCGGGTGGGCAAGGCCCGGGAGCGGGAGGCCGGTGCAGCCTCTGCCATAGTGGGGGATGCTGCGGGTCGTACTGGGGCACGACGAGGACGGGAAATGGCCCATAGGCACGGCTGCTGCGGTGGGGCCGTGGGTCTGCCCTTGCAAAATAGCCCGGTGTAACGGCTAAAATTCAAGCGGGTAAAAGAATTTTAAAAAATACATATAATTTGGTTTGGATTTATACCTTTTTTTAAAAAAAAAAAAAAAAACAAAACAAAACAAAACAAAAAAAAAAAAAAAAAAAAACAAATCCTCTGTACTGTGTGTAAAATACCGCCTGAAAATAAAATGGTTGCTGCGTGCAGGAGCTGGCTTGATCAGTACATCTGATAAACCGGCTTGTGTCTGGGGCAGGGACCCGCACAGGGCCGTCGCTTCTTCCCGACGTAACAATTTTTGGCAGCCGTTGCCCGGGAGGCGCAGCTGGAGGTGTTAAAGAACGGCAGAAGACGGGCTGCCCTTCCCAGGGCCTATCAGCACTGCGCTATAACCTTAGACCTTAAACTAACGATAGTGTGTGTGCCTTTAACATAGTAGGATAAACCAGACTGTTCTCGCTTACTAACACATAGAAAGGCATGTTCGACTAATGGGGGACAGAACATCTTAGGACTGATAACAACTTAGGAAGACCGAGGATGCTCGTCTTCAAGATAACAGAACGGCACCCAATGTGGAGTGAGACTGGAACAGATGCAAGGACATACCATTTGCTAACTCAGCGCTAGGACCATGCAAGTGTGCACAAGCACTGAGGTCATTCAGTAAACACAGTGAGGAAGACTATGGGTGACCACCAAAGACATGCCCCTCAGCAAGAAAGCGCATGTGTAATTAGGATGCAGATATTATAATGAGTTCCTAGAAAATCTGTGAATATGCATGAGCATGCTAAATATATACCCCCTGTGAGCAAGTATCGGGTGTACTCACCTTTGGGAAATGATTCGAGTGTGAGCCCAGCACTGCAATAAAGAATGAATGCTTTCTAAAACTCCAAATTGCGTGTTAGAGAGTTTCTCCAACTGATCTTTATGGTAACAGTGCCCTGTGATCTCTTTACTGGTAATATTTTTGTATCTGTATAGCATGTTTTGATTTGTTTCTGAAACCCTTTTCTGACCTCTTGGCTTTGATTTGTTTTGTTTGTATATATTTTGACTGTCAGTACAGGTCAGATCCTAAACAGGGAGTAAACATACTCTTCTTGTTCCATTTGAAATTCATCCCTCTGACCTTTTTAGCTGCTTTACCTTTCTTTGCTTGAACAACATTCCCTTTTCATATCTTCCTGATTTGTTTTTCCCCATGTTTTGGTTTGTTTTTTGTTTTTTTTTTTTTTTCATTAGCGACTCATTTCCTGTGTTTTAACTCTTGTGTGGGAAAAAATCATGCTTTTACCTCTTCATTCTCCTTATTCTGTTATAATGACTATGGCCATGAGGAAAAATTAACCCAGCTGAAAAAAAAAGTTGTCAAGATCCAGTCAGTGTGAAAGGGTACTATTTGGTAATTGGAAGTCAGCTCACTTTTTGCCATGGAGAGCTAGTCTGTTCTGCACCTCTGTTCTGAAGTAGCTCACATAAGCATAAAGTTTTTGTGGATAAAGCAGGTAGGTGACTACATTTGTAAGAATCAAACATGAGAGCAGATCTAGCAGATCTTCCTGTGTCTGTTGGGACTATGGATCTAAAAGGGTTTTTTTTGTTTGTATTTTTTTCTTTTTTTCTTCCAAATGCTGCTAACCTAGGGAGCCATTAGTGAGGTAAGGCCTAAGTCAGCCTCGAAAAGGTTTGGTTTTGATATGTGCACTGGCCATGTGTTTAGAACCTTTGTATAGACTTCTCAGTGTTGCTTTTATGTCATAATTAGGGCAAGGGGATTCTGGCTGACCCACAGAGGTTCCTTCCAGCCTCAGCCTTTCTGTGATTCTGGGTATCCCAAACTCTTGATTTACTTCCAGCTCTAGAAGGAAAAGAGATTTTCTTCACTGAGAATACTGACACATTGGGGTAAACAGTGTAGAAACTTGGTATAAATTTAAAACTCTGAATGCTTAGTCTGATACTGGGGTGGTTGTGACTGCTAAACCAAACATGCAGCAGAGTAGGTAACCAAGAGGGACTGAGAAATGTCTCTTGGTTATTTTCCAAGCCTCATATGTGTCAGTCAGACCTTTTTTTGGAAACTGACCTGGACATTCTCAGAATTTCACAATACTCCACCTTCAGTTTAATGTGTGTGAATTCCGCCATAAAAGAAGCTACTGGAAATTGTGTGTAAGTCCAAGAGCAATAGTTGTGCTG
>JANRGW010015394.1:0-32379 GCA_024733675.1 Psilopsiagon aymara | reverse complement strand
TGCAGCCGGCCTCCGCCGCTCGCCTCCGGCCCCGCTGCTCTCCAGCGGCCTCCGCGGTACCCGGGGATGCCGAGGCCGGGTCCCCGCCCGCCGCAAGCCGCAGCGGAGCCTGCGGGGCCAGGCCCTTCCCCGCGCACCCAGCGCAGGGACGCGGCTGCTCGGGCCGCCTCCGCCGCTTGGGAAGAGGAAGCGGCGGCCGAGGGGCACCTGCTGGCGGGGAGGAGGGACGGCAACGGCCGCGGGAGCGCAGGGAAGGGGCGCGCAGCATGCCCCGGCCGTAGCGGCTCCGTGAGCATCCATCCCTCCGAATCCCAGCCTAGAGGCTGGGGACCGCTAGGGCTGGTCCCCAGTGCCCTAACGCGCAGGTTTGCAGGTGCCTCCGCGGTTCAGTGCCCGGTTGCTCACAGAACAAGGTGCAGGTTGTGTTTCCATTGGGCGCACACACGTGTCGAGCGTCGCTTTAGCTTGTGGGAGCAGGAAGTTAGTCCCACGCACCCATGACCCGCTTCAACCATCTCACGTGTGGCAGAGATAACATGGCATATGTGGACTTGCTTTTCTCACAGCCAGGCAGCGCCTGATGCAAACCATCTCTTCTACAGAACTTGCAATACTGCATCACTATAGCATCAGCTTCAGGGTTACAAACATAGCCCGCGGGGTTTATCATCCAGCCACAGTGCACAGCACGCAGCTTCAGCAGACTGCAAGCACACAGCCCTGCCCTGGATGTCTCCTCTCATCCAATTCTTGTGCAGCAGTTACAAAGCCTAGCAAATTCTTCTCACTGCAAGCATTCAGTGCTAAACCACATCTTTTCTCTCTCCTGCCTTCATCTGCATCCACAGAGTAGCAAAATCCAGGGCTTATGCAGGCTAAAGTATATTGCAAACACATTCCTCCACAACCAACACACTCCTTTCTTATGTTGCAATCAAAACAACCTCTCACACCCGGCAATATTTGGGTTTTTTTATCTCATCCTGTCAAGTTTTACCCTTTGAAATACAGATGATGGGAGTATCTTGTCCTGCCTCTTACAGTACCTGTAATAAGCCTGTTTTCCACGGGATATCTCTCTATCTTACTTTTCCAATTCAGGCCAGGCACAGGTTCCTGTTGCAACAAGATGCTCATCCTTCAACTATTTCAGCACGACAGCCTCACTAGCATTAACAGCACATTTGCTTCTCTAACAAATCTTAGGTCTCATCTTCTTTTCCTCCACTTTTGCTGGACCAGGCACCAGCCCCCCCCCCAGCAGCATCAGTAACAACTGAGATGGAGCTGTTCTTAGCTTAGGCTAAAGAACAGGGTTGACAGACAGAAAGCTGTAGTGACTCATAGCATAGAAACTCAGCAGTCAGGAAGAGCGATGGAGATGGTTACAGAAGTTCACTCTGGAAGTCCTCTCAAGACCAGGACCATTTAATGTCTGAGGTAGAACGAGCTGGGGGAAGCACAGTTCTAGATTGTACAATGTGCAAAACAGAGGGAGATGCAAGGTAGCAAGTTAAACCATCTCCCAGTGGATTGTACCAGAAGGTAGGAGCAGCTTGCACACTCATTTCCTTGTTTGCTTTGTGCAATGTCAGCCATTTAAATAGGCAGGCTGGGTTACACTGGCTCAGTTTGCCTGTAGATGAACAGCATTCAGCAAAACAGCTCAGGCCAGGAACCTCTGCTAACAGTTATTTGCACGCTGCTATGTGGTGTAGCACAGCAGAAGGAAGAGGGCTTTCCTGTTGGAAGCCAAGCCCAGGCCCACTTTCACCCCATACAGCCACTCAGCAGTGACTTAGGACATGTCATAACTCTATATTCTCCAAATACAGCATAGAAAAACCACCTGCAATCCCAGCCTTCCGAATTGGCCATTCTTAAGATGAAGCACAGCAACACAGAGGCTTTGGTGCTAACAAAGGGCAACCTGGCATGAAGAATATGATGAGAATTTAAGTCACCCTGTGACTCTGCATCCATCTAGAGCAAACAACTCAATTTTGTGGCTTATTCTCAAGTTCTCTGTGATATAACTCATTGCCAAGGCAGCTTATGGGGACATTAGTCACAAATCTAAGCTTCAGCTGACCTTCATCTATTCTTCACACCTTAAACCTGAGCTACAGAGCATATGGCTCAGTCCTGGGCTTGCTCCCCCAGCAACTCACTCCTTCCTGAACTGCATTAAGGGCATGAGCCAGGGCTTGGTCAGTGACTACCAGCCTTAGCATGCTTAGGCTACCCTCAAGCCTCTCTTCCTCAGGCTTCATTAACTTGAAGACCCAGAACAAAAGAACACTACAGCAACGATTTCTTTTGAACAAGAGAGCATAGCTTTATTAAAAGTCTCATCACTCTATAGGAGTTTTGGGGAGAGCACAGTGACTCTGGCAAGAGTTCACACCTCACAAACCCAGGCCCCCAGAGCAAGGCTCCTGTTTCCCTAAAGGCAATAGCCTGCTCAATTCCCTACATTCACAGCTGCAGTGCGTTCAGAGGGTATGGCAAAGGTTATTTCATGGCATTTCTTAATCTCTCCATACACCTTATTCTAACCCCCAGCCAAGGCAGATATCTGCCCTGAACAGCGCCAAAGTCGGTGAGATAAGAGGCATGAAGGAGCTAAGTGAGGCTGTGTCCCCATAGCAACTGTATTCCCATTGCTGCCTTCCTTCCCCTCTGCAGCAGGGGTGACAGCTACCTTGAGCAAGAGCCACACAAGCTGTTTCAGGGGCTCCTTGAAGTGAGGAAGGAAAGGCAACCAGCCTTACTTAGCCTGAGGGCAACACAAAGCCATTTGTTTCTCAGCTGTGAGGCTTTTATGGGAGAGTAAATCTGAACTGCAGCCTTAAAGAGAGCGAAATTCACATTAAAACCCCAGGGGAAATGTCAGAACACCATTCTGAGAGGTAAAACAAGAGAACTGGTCCATACTCCGAGACCTGCTGGTATGGAACAGATGTTGCATTGAGATCTGCCTAAACATTACTGTCAGCCCTGAAAATATAGTCACTTATTGCACTTGTTAGCTATGCTTTCAGCTTACGTGGCTTGTAGCTGAGCCAACCCAGAACAGAAAGAGCATCCAGAGAGGGCTCTTCTCTTTCTCTCACCCACAAAATGCCTGTTTGGTTTCTTTGAAGCAATCCAAGAGTAGGTGAATACCTGCTTATGGAATTTATTGGCACTAGTCTGATTCTTGACTCTTGTTTGCAAGAGCTTGAGTCAATCCCAGTGAAGTCACAGTGCTCTGAGATCAGTATCTGCTTGAACACAAGTATTAAAAAAAGAAGAAATGTATCATTAAAAGCAATGAGGTAAAACATTACCTCACCTCAAGTACCATCACTTCACACAGGCAAAGGACAACTCTACCATACCCTGCAAGCACTTGAATCTTGTTCAGAGGCTTTCATCCCAGTACTTAGTCAAGTGTGTTGTCCAGCTCCAGGGAGAATGAGGCTCAATAAAGCTTTCCCAAGTCACCCCCCTGCCTGGTCCCACTGAGAGGGCGATGG
This sequence comes from Psilopsiagon aymara, assembly GCA_024733675.1. Lineage (NCBI taxonomy): Eukaryota > Metazoa > Chordata > Aves > Psittaciformes > Psittacidae > Psilopsiagon > Psilopsiagon aymara. The sequence goes on along the minus strand of JANRGW010015394.1, from coordinate 28,858 downwards.
GGTTTTCTGGCTGTACACTGTAAACCGATTCTATCTCCAAAATGAGTTCAGGACATACGGACTGCGCAAGTGTCAGTGGCAGAACGACTAGGTCAGGGACTGCCGCTCTCCTTGAGGCTGCACCATTACTGGAGAAGTCAGGGGATCAGAAGCCAGCAGACGCGCCAGACTCCGCAGATGTGCGCTCAAACCCCTCTTCTGTCAGCTTCCCCATGCTCCTAGTGCCGGTTCGTCTCCTCCAGGCATAGCCGGTGCCAAAAAGTCCACTCCACATCACTTTTAGGAGTTCTTTTCATAGGCATAAGCTTTGGTAGCCAGAGCCCTATCCCAGGGGATTATCCACAACTCATTAATGAGCTGTCAAGTGCCCGTTAGTTTTCACAGGTGCATTCACACTCCTCAGCCTTGTCCAGGAAATGTTCCTCTTCATCATTTTCCTCCTGACAAAGCGGCAGATTTCAACCATGAAGCCCAAAGATACGAGGTACATGGCCAAGCCTCCAGCCTTGAGGAGCCAGCTGGGATCAGGTGATGTCACCATGGCATACATGATCAAAGCTCCTCCCCCAATCCGAAGCACCAGGAAGAGAGAAACAAAGAAGAAATCCACAATGTCTCCCAAGGGAGTGTGGTAACAGCCCATTTCCCGCAGGAACCAGCGGGTCTGGAGCAGAGGGTTGGTGATCTCACTCACAAACACAACAGCATTGACTTCTGTAGCAGACTTCCCAAGCCCCAGCACCATGATCATGCCGCAGATGCTCAGTGTGTGGTGGAGCAGCATAAGGTCCCCCTCTGTCTGGAAATACAGGCACCAGCCCAGGTCAAAGATAAAGTAACCCAAGGTCAGGGACAGCACATGGATCTGGAGAGCTGTGTTCGGTGAACCTGAAACGAAAGATATACATAAGCCTGAGGTCTAATTTAAGACATTCTTCTATGATATGGAGCAATGGAAATTGTGAGCATGCCTCCTTCCTCCTTAGTTTCCAGCCTTTCCTATAGGTCAGCGGGCAGGCTGGAAGCTTGGAGGTCTGATTCTGCTCTCCCTTCACACTTCAGCCTGCCCAGCAGGCACAGGCAGGCCACCCGTCCCTCCACACTTCTGGTTTGCTTTTACTCTCTTAGAAAGGGGGGTTGGAAAACCTGACCACCATCAGCAGAACAGTTTGAGTGTTGATTATAGGAAATAGCAAATAAAACCCCACAGCCAAATGCAAAGAGCTGTTATACCCTTAAAGATGTGAACAGCACTCGGTCTATTCTCAGCACACTGTTACGCCTAATGCTGCAATAAACTCAAGCTGCCAACCTGAAAGCTTTCAATACGTACATGGATAAAATGAGGAAAAGGTTAACAGTAAGAAGTGGGAGGAGAAGAAAGAAGGGGAGGTAAACAAAATCCTGCCCCAAACACACTCCAAAACCATACACAAGAGAGAACAGGCAGCAAAAGCAATCTGCTCCCCACTTCACCAGTAACAGAACCAGGGGTGTCCCTACTGCATGACAACGACATGTGTCAGGGTAAGACTCCAAACATACCTGCATGGGTGAGAGGCCAGGGGCCATCCAAGAGCACAGCATAGCCAGAGAGGCAGGTGACAACCACCCCATGCAGCAGGGTGACCAAGCGACAGCTCCACTCGTAGGAACGGCCCCTGTTCCAGTAGCAGCAGCAGGCATACAGAAAGAGCCAGGCAACAAAGCTGCAAGTCACCTCGAGAGCGATGGAAACCATCCTGCTGAACGCAGAGCGAGGACATTGTGAGCACTGCGGCTCTCTCAGCAAGGGGGGACCATCTGTACCCCCACCCCATTCACTTAAACCACAGGGGTGGAGAACCACACCAAACCCAAACAACCCCAGCAAAACATGCCCACGAGCACGATGCTCTCCTCTAACCCCATTCCCCTGCAAGCCCCCCTCGTTACCAAGCTTCTAAAGCGCCTGGGGCACACCAAGCCCGCAGCACCCCTGAGCCAAAGCGCCGCTCGCCCTCGGGGACCGGGACACCCCTTCCCCGCATCCCCAAGGGCCGTGCCCGTTCCGCACCCCGGGTTACCGCCGCCCCGCTCCGGCTCTGCGCGCCCGGGACGTGCCGCGGGCTCCGGCGCTGCCCGGGCAGGAGGCGGTACCAGCGCGCATCGGGAGGCTTTTACCTGCCCCTTCCCCGCCCCGGCCGGGGCAGGGCTCCCGTCGCCGTTCGCTGTGCTCCGCTTACCTGCCCCGGGAGGCAGAAAGGGGTCCGAGCGGCAGAGCTGCGCGCCCCGGGGCAGGGAAGGGGGAAGCGGGGTAGGAGAAGTGAAGGAGGAGATGTTGAGACGCGTCCTGAGCGTGTCAGCAGGGCTGCTACCTCCGCCCAGGCTCAGCCCGCCCAGTTGTGAGCGTCGGAAGAGTCCCCAGGCTTTAATTTGGGTGAATGTCCTTTTCTCTCTGATGAAGGAGAATAAAGTGGACAACAAAGCTGAATGAAGCAAAGGAGGGAGATGTGCGCATTTATACTTTTGCCGGTTTTAAAAGTGTCCTGCGCTCCCCAAATTTGCACCGATTTGGAACAAGGAGGGTGGGAGTACGGTGACCACCGCTGTGTTATCCTGTGCCGACTGTGAGGAGGGGAGATTGAGGCAGGAGCTGGCCAGTTTGGGACTGCTTAGCTCCGGAGCTGGGGAGTGGTGCGGGATGCACAGAGAGATGTGACACAGAACACGCAGAACAGGATGAGTGAGCGTGGAGCTGAGCTGGGGCTGAGCAGCAGGGACAGGCAGAGGCAGGAACTGAGTAACCAGGGAAGGGCTGTGCTTCCTCCAAACCCTGACAGCAAGGTCAGGTACCACGTAACCTCTGTTCATTCTTTTTGTGTGTCCGAAACAACCCAAACCTTCTCTGCAGCTAAAGAGCTCCCATGCTGGGAGTGAAGTAACTCAGAGCATGAGAGACCTCATCTCTGGCCACTTTAGTTTGATGCGGGCGTGCATAGGATCCATAGGATGTTTCCCTGTGTTATAAAAATGTGCTTCTAGTTGGATTGTAGATTATAGCTTATATTTGAGCTGAAACTTCCGGATTTTTCTCTTCTTTGCCAGCATTTCAGCCCCACTCTGAAGCAAGCCCATGGGCTGTGCAGGCAGGGACCCCACTGCAGCTCAGACAATGGGTCCCTGCTGGCATCTGTAACAGTGAGCCTGAATTTAAGCTTAGCTACCAAAGGCATTATATTGGAGTGTTAGGTTCTATGCTAATTCTACCAGGATTTTAAGTCCCAAGGCTGTGAGGATCAGCAATGATGAGAGCACTTGATGGGATCACTTAAACACTTAGAAATGCTCAAAGTCTCCCTTCAGGACACAGAAAAAACTGGGAAGGGCAAGAAACAGATCCCTGTTCTCCCAGCTTGCACTCACTTGCCTCGCAGGTGGAAAACAGAGAAGGAAAGAAAGGAGAAAGAACACCAAATGAAATACAACAGCAAATGGTTAATTTTCCAGCCCTTTCCAGTCTAGCTTGAACTTGGGCACTACTGAGCATCTTGGATGTGTTGGGTATCCCACCTCCTACCTCATCTGCTTCCATGCTTAGGTCTCTGGAGTTGCTACAGCAGGAAAGCCACCCTTGATGTGAGTCATCAATAGGAGTGCATCTCCTATATGCACTCCAGCATGTGTCAACAGAGGGGAAAGCCAGGAGTATTTATCCCTTTTATATTCTGAGGATGTCAGTTCAGTTGTCTCTGGCTTAGGAGAGCAGGGACTAGAGAGAGATCCACCCACAGCCACACTTCCAAAGGCACACCGTGTCCTTGATTTGGTTTTGGAGCTGGCTCCTTCCTCCAGAGAGCTTCTGAATGATCATACCGCAGATAAAGATAAAAGACAAATGGGGTCACACCCCGTATACTCACAAGCTATTGGGATGGGACCCACAGAGATGTCTTTTAGACAGGGACTCAGCTGACAGCTTTCTCTTCACGTGCTCCTGGGGTTCACGTCACTGATGCTTGAGTCCTAATGAGAGAGGAGGTCTTCTCCTCAAGAGAAGAGCAGGGACAAAGAGCATGGAGACTGTTCAGGCACAAGGGCTGCTTTGGGAGCAGATCAGGTTGGCGGGGAGATGATGTGAGTTCTTATAACCACTGTGAGGCACATCTGCTGTGAGCAATTGTTCCCAGCATTGTTTCTCTATGGCTGTGGAGGGTGACTCTTAGTCTTGGAAAGCTGGAATTTCCTGCTCTGTATGTTTTTATTCCCTTAGATGCTCCTGTGAGACTGGAAGTGTTCCTCGAAGCCAGGGAAACCCCTTCCAACTGTAGCTTTTTGTCAAACAAACAAGCTGCTAATGTTTGTTTTCCTACTTGGAACCAGTTTATCAATAAGTCTGAGCTCCTCATTATTGCGTTTATAAACTTTTGAGAGGAGATCAGCTCTCCTGATGTGTTTGCACAACACCTGGCACAGCTTGGCTTTGAGCTCAGCTGCAACACTAATGTGCAGATACCGTTATTCAGCATCTAATGCGCTTGCAATTTCTCTCCCAGCTCTCAGAAATAGTATTCTAAAATGTATGAAATGCTGCTTTGGTGGAAGCCAATTACTGAGAGGGATTTCTGAAGATTACATTGAATAGTCCTTGTCTGGTAAGAGCCAGATGATCTTGATGCATCTTCTCTATGCTGTATACATGTACAGCAACTATAATTGTAAAGAGTTAGCTGCCTTTCACAACTTTATTTTTAGGTCTCTTTTGACAAAGAGTCTCCAAAACCAAGACTTGAAATAGACTATCAACTCACTCTGCAATCGACAGCCAAGATACAGCTTGGCTTTCAGGTATAGGATTAACACAAGAATGCTAGGGCTATGAGGCTAAAAGAATGGTCACTTTGAGCTTTCAAACTATTGATTATGATCTATGAAATAACTTGTGATTTTTCATAATAGAAATGAGCTGGCACCTAGAGCTTTACTGAGGGTCAGTGTAGTAAGTGTATTCTATTGTGGCCGGCAGCAGAATCAGCTGTAATGTTCGTCACCCATCAACTATGCTGTTTAGCACCGGGAGGAAGGACGGATTATCAACACCATCATCTAATGGGGATTAAGTAATTTGCCCAAGATCATGCAGGAAGTAAAATTATAAAGGGTGGTGCAAAGGTACAAATTGGTGGTTTAAATCTGCCCTTCCTGTCTGCTAATCTTTAAAGGAAAAGGGAAGAAAAGGAGGAGAAAGAAGGGGGAAAGGAACTAACTGTCTTAGCAGTATGCCATCCTGTGATGTACTTGTGTCCATTATGTAGGACAGTAATTTGAAGAAGAACTATACCTTAGGAGGAAGAGGCTAGAGCCAGATCCCTTCGTCTCTTTTTCATATGGAAGTGGCTTTGAATGAGGATTGTAAAATCATTGCTTGAAAAGCCAGAAGCTTCTTAGTGGGTCTTTACAATGACAGAGCACCAGCCACCCCTCTTTTTCATCCCTGGCCAGGGCTGTTGTTTGGTCAAAATCCAAGTCCTACTGACTTTATTCATGGCATTGTAGCACGGTGAACAGTCACACACAGATCACTTCTCAGCCTGGCACAAAAAGACTTCATTGTTTCATCCTCCATCCTCCTCTCACAGTGTTGGCCAGCCCTCACAGGAGCTCAAGAGAGGTGCTTCAATGAAAGGCCTGAGAGTAAAGGCAGCTCTTTGAGGCAGGGGTTACGAATCTGCCAGCTCTCACCTGTAACTCTCCTGTAGACCTCACAGCATCTCTTCCCCAAGGGCCCATAGCAATGCCCCTGGCCAGGTTCAGCAGGGGAAAGCAAGATTGAGTCGTCAATGTACATTGGCTCACCTTAATCCACTGGGGGGTTTATGCCATCCCAGACAGAGACAGAGAATCCCCATTCCACCCCTTCTACCTGCACATGAGTACAGGTCATACCCTACCAGCCTCCCAGACAGTTCAAGGCACAATCTCATATGAAGTTAATCAGGGAAAATACTTAAGTGCAGTAGCAACCTCAGTTCTCTGTCCAAGTAACAAAGATGCTGTGTGTGAATAAAAACCGGTTCCAGTCCCTGGGTGTTTTGAAACAGCAAAGAGGTAGCTGCATTTAAATGCAGTTGGTGCAGCACCACAATCCTGTTGTAGGATCATTCTCTTGGCTGGAGGAGAATGTGTTTTCTCTTCAAGAACCCTGTGATTAAGGCACACCATAGATGAATCTGTCGTGTTTAATTCCTGTCACTCTAGCTGTAGAAGACAGGGAAGTTCTCACAAGAGAAGTCCCTGATAGAGGCAGTAATAGGAACCTTAAAACACTGCCAAGAAAATCCACCCTTGCAGCTATACCAAACCTGTCACAGCTTCTCTTGACAATGATTGTATCCCAATGGTTCATTACACATCTGTGTACATAGTGGGAAAGCAATGGAGAACAAGGCTTGAAACCAACCCTCCCAGCATGCAAGGAAAGAAAGGCAGAAAGAAGGGCCATAACAGCCAGGAGAGTCGAATTAATACTTCCCATCCGGATGTCTTCTTTTCCTTAGCATGTTTTGCAAATCACAACAGATTGTGTTGTCCCAAAACAAAAGTTTCCTTTAATTTTAATGTTTCCACTGAAAAACAGACACGATGAAAGTGTTTGAGGTTGAGGTAAATGAGTGGTGGTGGGGAACGCAGGAAACAGAAATACACTTTTTCCCTTGTTGGTGTTAGGGCATTTTGGAAAAAAACAAAACCAAACCAAAATCCAATTTAATTATTTTTCTTTTTAAAAAGAGACTTTTTCATTTCTATTTTCCCAAAAATTGCTACCCTATCTTTTCCAGTTGTTGTTAGCATCAGTGCCTGCTTCTGTAACAAAACTTTACTTAAAGCGACAACTGCTGTTCTAGATAAATGTGGGTATAGAGCTCAACACTTTGTGTGAAGGTAGCTGGTAAACTCTGAAGGTTCACAGACTCCCTGTAGCAATGATTCATCATGATGAGTAGGATAACAAACATCAATATTCCCCCCCCCAGCAGTGAAAAAGGATAATATTTACTTTTAACAAAAGCTCACATTTTACCTAAAAAAAGTCATCAGAAAAAAAAAGGCTCCTCAAAAATGTCTATTTACAATACCAGGTTCTCATTTACTCTAGTTCCACTGAATTCATTACTTGTACCCACAGACAACTTGACCACGGATAGGTATTACTCAAGTCTACTTTAAATATCAACCTCTTTTCAAAAGGGCAGTTGCAAAGCAGCTGCAATTTCCTTGGTAATATGCTGTGAAAGGTGATGTTTCCTACACTTTGGCATCTCATGAAGTTAAGAAACACTTGCACACACAGACCTCAAGATTCACACCTGAGCAATACAACTTGTCCCCCCAGGAACAGAAGAGCACGCTGCAGAGAACAGGCAAGCTACATGACTTAATATTTGGGAAAGACCAGCACATAGGCACACCTCTACTCCAGGTTGGTTTTGTTTGGCACCAGATAGAACCCAAAGGATGAATGAAACCAAAAGGGAAGGTCAAGACTAATCCTTGTCCTATCAAATCATTACAAACTGCTTCTTGTGTGCAACGGAGTCAGAAACCCAAGGTTTGCAAACAGTGACATCCTCCAGTGGGGCAACGAGGCCAGTTGGGAACAATAACAAGACCTGGACACAGATTTTGCAAAAGACAACCATTTTTTTAAAAGGAAAATAATAAGAAGGCTCTAAAATATTAATTAAAAAAAAAATAAAAAGGAGAAAGAAAACTGGGGAGGAAAAAAAAGCCCCTTTAGAAAGAGAACAGAATGGCTCAAAGCGAAGCAAGTGTGGTAGTGGATAAAGCACAGTGCCATTGACCTTGGAAGCCTATTGAAAACCAAGGCTCGCAGCTAGACACAGGTCTCTGGTGAAATGAACTGGGTAACCTCGGCTCAGTTTGGGGATTTATGGTATGTGTGCGTGATAGTAACAGCATGATAGACCCTTCTTATGGGAAGCTCTGAAATGAGCGGGAGGAGAAAAAGAGAGTCCTGACATAGAAATCCTTCCAGATCAGAGGTTGCCAGGCAATCCAGTGTGAATGCAGAGATTTGCAAGCAGAGGGCAGTGTTTCATGCTAATAGTGCTAAGCGAGGGCTCGTTCTTGAAGTGAACGCCTGGAAGAGTATTATAATGTCACTGTTGGCGGTCAGAATCCTTGGGGAAGGTCAGCTGCAGTTTGAGTCCCTGGAGAGTTCTGCTGCTATGGGTTCCCTTAAACAAGACCTTCATTTGGCAGCATTTTGAAGGCACTGGAACACCAGATGTTGCCCCAAGCATTGTTCCTAGAGAAGTTGGTCCATAGCTAGAAGTCAGAGCTCCTTTTACACACGGTGGAGGAGGAGTCATCTCAGTGGAGGTAGGTAGGTTGATTCCATCGGTACCAAGATCTGTTTGCAACATAGGGAATAAGAGCTACAATTGCCATGTTGTTAACAGCTTCCCTTTGAAATAAAAAGCGTTCTTATTCTGTAACCTTAGTTTAACTTGGCAGGCAGTGAATGATCCTTTGGAAGCTCATAGCAACCCCTCTGCCTTTCAAAGCAACACCTTCAGTTGCGCTCAGGATTTCACATGTTACCTGGCTGTTGGACTTCCTCCATGTAAGAGAAGGTCTGATTCACAGCACAGGATGGTCTATGACTCAAAGCCCAGCAGCTATGGGTAAACGCCCTCTGCTCCCTGCTGCCTTCCTATTAACGCACCATTCTTCATGTGATGTAGCAGGAACTACAAGTGCAGAGAGGCCTGAGCAGCTCAGACTGTAGCAGAGGCATGTTCAGTGAAATAACCACAAGTGCTCTGAGCCTATATGTGTGGCTTAAAGCTTTAGTAATGTCTAAATGCAGGGTAGAGGAAAATCTTTGTTCTTATTTCATCTGCCACCGTGGAATAGCTATTCTGCAGCAGTCCTAAGTTATACTATTGGGTGGCACTGCAGGAGAGGAACGTGGCTGTGCAGGGGGTTATCTGACAGAAACAGCAAAATAAGCCTTGCTCTGCTTCCTTCACACAAGGAGCTAGTTCAGGACAGTCCTTTAGGACAGTGCTTCCATTCAGTCCATTCTTTTTTAACCAGCACTGGGGTTTGTTTAGGAAAAACTTGATTTACTATTTGTAATAGCCGTATCCCAAGAAGCTTCAGGTTAGATATAAAGCTTTATGTTAAGAACATGCCACCACGTAGCTCCACGTTGCTGGAATCTCTAAGGGCTTTCATATTCTTCTCTAAGGTCCTTTTCCCCCAACCCCCCCCCCCCCCCCATTCCTTTGCCAAGGAGCAAGCTGTGACCCCTCAATGCCTTACCCTGAAGAGTTGAAACCAGTAGAGTTCATTGCAGCTTTGGAGTTGCTCTGAGCTGTGCCGGGGCTGCTGGCATGGAGTGCACTGCCAGGGGACGAGGGCCTGCTGGAGTTCCCTGGGGAACACGATGATGTTACTGCGTAGCAGAGAAAGCAGAATAAAACTGGGATCTCCTTTTCCTGCCTCGGACAGCCCAAGCCCAAATGGTCCCATCATATCTCGTACCCATCATGTTGCTTGTCTCATTCACTGCCCGCCCTGCAGCAGCAAGGCAGAACCTGTGCCTCAGCCGCAGAAAAACGTGGTGGGCTCCAGTACTGCTGTTTCTGTAGTTCTTGATCTCTATTAGTGTGAATCACACTTCTCAAAGGAGATCTGACAATGTTCTGCTGAAGAAACGCAGTAACCTACCCCCAAGCACTCCTCTTGTTTGGCTTCTAGGTGTGCCTGGCTCCCAAACCTAAACACCTCAATAAAATTTGCCTAGGATTACCCTGGGAATGTTATCAGGCCTGGGAAGCTTTCCATGTCTTTGTTCCAGCCAAGAGGCAGACTCAGTCGTTTTTATCCCTTGCACACTAGTTATATGGGGGTGCTTTCCCTGGCTGAACCCAAGGGTCTTAAGTGGCCTGCAAATGTGACCTAGAAACCAAGTAGTCAGAGAGCTAGAGCAGAGGAAGGAGGGAAGGAATGGTGAAGGAGGGAAGGAATGGTGAGTGAGGCAGGTTTCTCAAGGCTTACCAGTCCCAGGCATGGTGTTATGCACTGGATTGACGGAGAGGGGCCCCAAGGACCCTGAGGTAGAGACCTAGAGAGAAACAAAAGCAAACGGTAAGAGCTGGTACTGTGAGGGTATTGGTCACAAAGCACCACTCCTTTCTCATTCCCTTGAAGTGTGTGGGCTCCCAGGTTGACTTGTTAGCCACATCTGAAACTCCCAGAGATATTTCTATTCACGCAGTAGTGTAAAAGCACCATTCCCGTATCCAGGGCCATGGAAAGAAACCAGAATGAGTATTACATGTGCCTGAAGCTCTCTCTATATGTCTAAATTTGTGGATCAGCCATGGAAAACACTGAAATTATCAAACACAACCCAAACTTTCTGGAAATCACGATATCCGGTTGGTAGGAGCTGCTGCCCTTTTGGTGTTTCACCTTGGATGTTCTCAGTTGAAACTTCCCAGCTCACCCTGGTCTCGAGCACAAATAATCCCTTTTCCTTCATGGAGTTCTTGATGGGTGAGAATTCTCAGGTGACAATTAGTAATTTGGTGCCTGCAATTAAAGCGAGCCTGGGGCATTCGTTGTTCAACTGCGATACTGGAACTCAATGTTGCTCAGAATGCCCGATGAGCAAAAGGCATACTTTGTACAATGCATTCACAGGGAAACTATTCACCAAAGCTACTGCTTCAGAAATTCATGGCTTGCAAGCAGCCTTTTGTGTTTGTGACTGTAAACCCAATGTGTTGTGCAACAAGTGACCAAGCTCCTTGTGATGTTTTCCTGCCTTCTGATGGATAACTCAAAAACCCAGATTTCAAGATAAAATACTGCTTGCAAATATGTATTCTGCCTCCCACTCACATGTACTTCAGCACTAAACACAGTAGGGAGGTTCTTGCTGCTTTTACATGTGGAAGCAACTACTAAGCAGCAGAAATGCAATAGTAGCTTGTTGCCCACAGTAGCCACTGACAGTAGGTTGCAAGGATACGCTTTCACCATCTCTCAATAGTTTCTCCTTTTCTCCTCCTTCCTGACTTGCCAAAGTGTGAATGCACAGCAGGAGAGGACACTTAGCACTATTTAAGTATATTCTGCATTTCTGCACAGATATAAAACAACAATCACATGTAAGTTACCATTACATTGCAGAACCAAATTGACATGAGTGGATGTGATTCTCCATCCCACTCAATGCTGATTCCTCCTCCATTGGCATCGGAAAACTTTTATTTACTAATCTCAGGATTGAGAGTTTTGGGATAGCACCTCTATTTGGTTAAATCACCTACAATTGAACTCACCACCCAGGAAGCTCCCATTTTCTTTCTATTGTTCATTAATAGAGTAAAAGTAAATGCTCTGTAAGCGTGAGCATGAGATCCCATCAAAGTTGTGACGCAGATTATGTGTGCAATCCGTGGCTAGCCCACCTGCCTCTCTGCACATTCCTGGAGATACAGTCACCCACTGCACGGTGAAGTGGCTTGCCAGCAATTGAGGGACTTGTGCGTACAAGGAAATGTCCTGTTTCCTTTTCCAGCAAGCCCTGCTGCATTCCCCCCTCTCTTTTCCCTTCTTGTTTGAGCTGGAATGTAGAATGCCTTAACCCAAAGCCTCTCACCAGTCTGGAGTTGTAGATAGGTGATTTGATGGGGGATGGTATTGGGCAGCTGATCCGTTTTTCCTTCTGACGCCGGTTGCAGAACCAGACCCGAACCACCTCCTTTTCCATGGAAAGCTGCTCTGCTATCAAGGATATCTCCTCTGAGCTGGGCTTGGGGTTCTGCTGAGAAAGGGCAAGAGGTTAAAGAAAGTCCCAAAGAGCTGTAATTTATAGCATCAGTGAAGGCTGGAAAGGCAGAGGACAACAGGGTGGTGTCGGCTGCAAACTGGGGAGGGGACAAAATTTGCTTCTAAATCAAAGGGTAAATATTTGGATGGAAGATTATGTTCTGTGAACCAGAAAGTGCCTCTGAATCAACATCAAGTCTCATGGAAGCAGTGGGGGGTGAGTCACAGTACCTAGACCTGTTATTGCATAAGGTACCACACTCTTTGATCTTAACAGCACCCTAAATCATCGCTTGGGGGGAAGCTTATGGCTGCTGGTGGTCTTATCACTACATAGGACACACAAGCTCCAAGTGCTGTTTGTACACCAACATGCAGCACCTCAAGAAAGCAATTTCCTTGATTCATAGAATAGTTTGGGTTGGAAAGGACCTTAAGCTCATCCAGTTCCAACCCCCCTGCCATGGGCAGGGACACCTCACACCAAACCGTGTCACTCAAGGCTCCATCCAGCCTGGCCTTGAACACTGCCAGGGATGGAGCATTCTCAGCTTTCTTGGGCAGCCTGTTCCAGCGCCTCATCACCCTCACAGTAAAGAACTTCTTCCTTATAGCTAACCTAACTTCCCCCCTTTAAGTTTGAACCCATTACCCCTTGTCCTATCGCTACAGTCCCTAATGAAGAGTCCCTCCCCAGCATCCTTGTAGGTCCCCTTCAGACACTGGAAGGCTGCTCTGAACTCTCTACGCCGCCTTCTCTTCTCCAGGCTGAACAGTTCCAACTTTATTCTCTTTCTTCCTCCATCTCTCATTTATAAAGGGAAATAATAGTACTCATCCTTTCTTCTGAGCCACTTATTGTCTGCTGCATTTGACAGCATTTAGCTCTGTGGGTTTTGATCTGAGTTGGAGACTCGAGGGTCAAAAGTACCTAGCATGGAGATGCCAAGACAGTTCTCCAATTGTAAAGAATGCCTCATACTAGCTAAAAAAAAAGAGGTACCCCTCAAGATCTGACAATGAGTGTCTTCTGTTCTCATTAACAGTCTTAGGAGGAAACTGTGATATGATCAGATATGAGGGAGAAACCAAGAAAAAACAAGGGCTGGTCAAAACCAGTTTTGATGAGCATTTTTCAATGCCTGGTTTAGTCCTATTGATTTAAAGCTGTTTGCTCTCTGCAGTGATTTTTTCTTTTAAAATCTTGGATGCTTATAAAGTAAAAGGCTCCACTTGTGAAGTGATTCAGCAGCAATTAATGGAGCAGCTACTTCTGCGGTCTCAGAAGACCTGCTTAATGGGGCATCGTTTCCATGCCACAGCATGGCTGCACTACTCCTGTGATACAAGCTCACAACTCAGAGAGAGAAGGGTGCAGGGAATCAGCTTTGGTTATGGCATTGATCAGTGAATGACAATGGGGAACTGTGGGGATGAAGCTTTAAAACTCCATTTATCAAGGAAATAATGGGATCTGATTTCTTTGGTTTTGCTGCTTTTCCTGTTAACCCCATTTCTTCTAACCTGCTATCAAAGCAAGCAAACAAGATCCCTCTTTTGCAGGATTCAGTGCAACTATGACCTAGCAAAATGCCAAACCCAAAGAGAGTCCACAAGACATGGAGAGATTTTCCCCTCACATCTTGAAATCTTTTCTCCAGTGTGGAGCGAATGTTGGTCTCAATGCTGGTTCGCTTCTTCCTTTTCCGTCCAAACATCTCATTCACTGAGGGGTAGGAGTTGGGAGTGCTCATGGAAGAATCTAATGGAGCAGATTCTGGGGAAAGAAGGAAATCATCAAGGAGATTATGAGATATTTTCACTCCTAGAGCCTTTCTGTGAAATATGGCACCTCTCAAAGTACGTAAAATGCTCCTCCATTGTGTCCTTCCTCTGATGATGATTAAAATTGCTCTAACAGTCCCAAATCCATCAATGACAGTGTCCAAATCAGGAAATAAATAGGAATGCTAAAGTTTTAATCAACACACTATTTCCCTTTTCCAGCTTGATTTCCAGCCTGCTCCGACAGGGACCACACATTTCCCAGTGCCTTATTTTCACACAGTTAAAGATACTGACTTAAACCACATGGATCAGGTCTCATGTACCTGAGACACCTCCAGACTTGACAAGTTGGTCAACTCTTAGAGGGCTGTGTGAAGCACATTAGACTAATGCCATCCCTAGACTGGTTTGCAGCCAGCAGGACATCAGCCTAATCCTGCTACTGCTGGGGATTCCCCTTGCAGTGATACCTTCCTTTTCTAATTGCTGCCTAAGGGCTGATCTCTGAGCACTTCAGGAGGAGTCCCTTCCTATTCTGACAGTTTACTCATGGAGGGACTGAATGGACTAGCCCAGTGATTCACCCCAGGCCATGCACAAAGCAAGAGGTGATGCAGAAAGTGCCTGGCCCAAATGCTAAGTCACAGTGTGAATCTCATATTGCCAAGGAGAAAGGACAGATGTGGTTTGATATCTAGGCAGCTCTGCAACCTGCTGTGTGATCCACAAAGTAGTCTATTACCAGCTCAGCTATGGATATGAGACATCTTAGCTCCAGCTTTGAGTTTCCTGGCTTTTATTGGAGGTTCCTGGGTGGATCTTCTCATCCTGGCCAAGGCTGATGGCATTTCTACACGTGATGCCACCTACCTGCATCACTCAGCCACTTCTCGAGCAGGGGTTTGAGCTTGCACATATTCTTAAAGCTCAGGTTGAGAGCCTCGAAGCGGGAAATGGTGGTCTGGCTGAAGTCATTGCCATAAAGCTTCCCCATGGCAAGTCCAACGTCACCCTGCCAAGGAAGATCCAAATCACAGCATGAGCTCAGAAAACCTCTTCACAGCTTCCTGATGCCAAACCTCCTCTCAGGTTGTTTCCAGAATAAAATCAGCCTGCTTTCCAAGGCCTGCCTTCCTAAGTAAGTGAATTCTTTTCCCATGGGATTCTGCCCCACACCCTTGAGCCTTTTTATGTTGAGGAAGGTGCAGTAATGAGATCACGGTAATGAAGTAGCCGGAAGGGTTTGTTTGTTATGTGTTTGGAAGGGGATTCTCCAAAGAAAGCCAAACTGTACCTAATCCAGCCCTCCCTCCGCCCAAGCCTCTGCCACAAGCTCCCCCAGCCCAACAAACCCACATCACAAATGACACCACCCTTCCCACTGATGGGGCTGCTCACCTGTGTGAACCCCAATTTGATCCGCCTTTGTTTGAAAGTCTTAGCAAACTTCTCCAGCTCCTCCAAGTCACTGGGCTCCTCAGATGCGCCTGATGGAGTTAGGTGCTTTGCCACTTGCAAATGCTGGGGTACATCCAGGTGGGGTTCAACCGATGAGCCAGGGAGGCCAGAACGACCCACCGCCTGATAAAGTGAAGATGCATAAAGTCACAATGACAGAAAAGTACGTTTGCCCTTAATGAAGCAGCACCTTTTGTGGATGGGTGCTTCTCAAGGTGGGATTGTATGCTGGGGCAAGTTACCTGTGATGCCAGGCTGGGTCCTGGCTGGGAGAGGAGAAGGCTGCCCTGTTGCTGAGGGAAGGAGAGGATGTTTGGCTGCAAAGCTAATGAGACAAAAAGAGACACGTGATCAGATCAGCTCCTTCATCAGGATCTAGGCAGCAGAACGTCACGCTGCAACAGAAAGCCTCAGGAAGCCCTGAATGGGAAACATTAGTTAGCTCTTGTTCAAACTATGAGCATTTCAGCCCTTACAAATCTGGATGGCTCCAAGTTGGACTATGAGAAAGAAAATGTTCTCTCCGTGGCTTTTTAGCCTGAAACAGATCATTCCAATAATGATATAGGTTAAATATCCATAGATCCCTACATGTAGCGCGTTAATCTAAGGCTGAACTAAGGCACAGACATTTTACATAGACACCTAACTTTGATTTCCAATGCCAAGCAGCAGAGAAGTTACTACATCCTTAGCAGTAATCTCTCCCAATGCTTAATCACTGTAGCTTTTAGAAGAGTGCACCTTCATTTCAATATAAGCTTTTCCGGCTCCAACTTTCAGCACTGATCTTGTTAAAAGAAATCATCCTGATCCTGCAGTTAATCTCATGAGCCTACCCCACTTTGCTTTCTACTCTACATTTCATTTTGAAGTGGCATTTTGAAGCCATCTGACCCTTTCTTTTCTACTCTACTGTATTTCAAATAAATTGAATTTCTGTTGGAATATATAAGCTGACAGAAAATGATGAAAGGAAAAAAGAAGGGAAATCTATAAAACCAACAAAATGCAGTATTTATGGAGACTGTGTAATTGTTTAGTTGACAAACTGCCTAGTACAAGCCTATATCTCTTACAAGCAATGCCCTAAAGGATTAAGTAGTGACCAAAGCAGCGTAGTTCCCTAGAAATGCAGTTAGATTCTTGAAGTCTGTTGTGAGTGAAGCCTATAGAATTCCATGAGGATTTATCACCTGCCTTGAAACAGTCAATATATTCCATTGATTGCGACCGACAATCACAGGGAAGCTATACAAATTTATGGACTTCTGCTAAAAAACCTGGGGAAAATATCATCTCCAGAATCAATCACTCCCCCCTTTCTGACTTCCCTCTTTTAATTTAGATCTGAATGGGCAGGATCCCATTTATTTATTTAGATTGGAGCTTCAATAAGTCTTCTCTAAAGCTGGAACAACTTTGAATTTCAAATGCAGGCTGGTAATGAGGTGCACATTTTGAACAGTGAAGGTAATTAATCACTGGAATGGCTTGCCTAGGGACATGGCAGATGCTCTGTCATTTGGAGTCTTTAAAATCATGATTGAACACCTTTGCAAAAGCAAAGCTCTAGCTCAAATGAAAATGATGGGCTGGAGTCAGGAATCACCGGTTTGACAGCTGATGGGACCAAGGCTGTGTTTTCCTAAGACAAAGACTTCAGCAGCAACATTTTGGCTGACAGTATTCCCAGCATCTACCTGGTGCCTGCTTCCATCTTTACAGTACAGAGCTCTCATGTATTTAGTTAGGTGCACCAGCATTAGCTCCTTTAAGGGCTGCATGATAACCACATAGAATCATAGAATAGTTAGGGTTGGAAAGGACCTTAATATTATCTAGTACCAACCCCTATGCCATAGGCAGGGACACCTCCCACTAAAGCATCAGAGCACAATGAATCAGATTTGGGGACGGATCTGGCTTAAAACCAGATGAAAACACAAAAAACCAAACCAAAACATGTGTCCTCTTGGGGAGGTTAAGCCCAAAGCCAGCTCCCTTTGGCCATGAAACCCATGACGATGTTCCCATCAGTCAGACCTCAGGAACATCAAGGGTTTTCCATGATGAGGGACAGCTTCAGGAATATTTCATGCATCTCTTTTCTATGAAGAATGCTCCACTGTATCTGTAGCAAACAACCAATTCCACAAAAAACAGTCTATGCCTTCACTTTCACCCTCCACTGGCTGTGATTGCGCGTGGCAAAGGATCATTAAAACTTGGCAATCATCTGTTCAAATGGAAGTGCTCTTGCACAAAAAGCCAGGATATCCAGTCTTTATCAACTCTGGGACCAAAAAGGGTCATGGCCAAGCAAGTGTCTGTGTGTTTGAGGGGTTATAGCTGCCAAAGGAAGTCACTTAACAGAAAACCTCACTCTATAAATGGAAACAACTCCTGTTTTGCAGTATAATGTTTCCTATTATACATTAATAAAAGCAGGCAGTAAGCAAAAGATTATCCTGACCCTGCCATTTCGAAGAAACTAAATACTAGATTATTGGGAAGCATATATCAAGTACCTTCCTTATACATCACTCAGCATCATTTGGCTGAGAAAAGAGTTTATATACTGCCAAAGACAAATAGGTTTCCCGTCTGTCTATAATAAACATTTTCTTTGGGGGCTTATGTATCAGTATATTCAAGTTGCAGTGATTTTAAGGTTTTAAATCTGAATGTTGGGTCATGTGGAGGGACCTCTGTGCTGGAATAAATCAAGAATGTGAGCAAAGGACCCAAGTCCCTTTTCACCTGTCAGGTTATGGATCAAAGCCTATGTTTGTCTGTCCACAAACGGCATAAAACTGTATCAGTGGCATGCTTGTATCCCTGTTGTTGGAGAAATGCCACTAAAATTGTCAGCAAAGAAAGAAACACAGAGACTTTCTCTAATAGTGAGTTCAGTCCTCATTACTTTCATCCCTTTCAAGGGTCTGATTACACTGTGTTCCAGTAGATCTACCTCCTGTCCTCCTCCATGGCTTGGGCCAAGATTTGGGAACAGCTACTGGCAACTCCAAACCTCTCAGCCCTCATCCCCGGGTTTCTCCTGGCTAGTTTATACCTATTTGCTCGAGTGCCAGCACCATCCTTCCAGCAGAGCAGCTCAGTTCCATCCATGGATTTACTCTCTCTAAGGTACTTAGATCAACTCAACCTCTCATCGGTTTTCGGCATGAAATGAAGAGCGCTGACCCAGCGATGCTGGGAGCCCAGGCAGGCTGCAACTGCTCCCCAGGGAGCAGGCTCCTTGCCCTTTTCCTGAGAGCCATCCTGAATTCCAGAGCCGAATTCCTGCCCAGACTGCAAAGACCGGCCCCAAGGTGGCACTCTTGGCGCACAGAAGCCGTAGGTGCCAGGAGCATCTCTGGAATTGAATCCTTCCTGCAACAACTACATCCCAGGTGTGGGAAACAGCATCTGGTAACATACAGGGTAAAGACATCATCATGCTTAAATCAAGTAACAGACCAGATTAAAAGCAACAGCCAAGAGAAGAGAGGTTTTTCCTAGATAAGTATCTGCTTATAGCAACACCCATGTCAGCTTTCAGTGCTCTTACCTTGCTGCCCGGCCTGTGACTGAGACAGAAGAAACTGGGGAACTGACTGCATGTGACCAGGAAGCAATACAAGCTGCTGCAAGGTGTGAAGAGAGCTCATATCCTATGGGAGGAAAAGCAAAGGGAAGAACAAAACTCAGCTGTCTGTTCTTCATACGGCATACAGAGCAATCAAAACCTGGTTGTCAGAGGTCACAGGGAAACCCTTGGGATTCCAGTTTCTTCCAGTTGATTTAGAAAGGGAACTCCCTAAAATTACACAGGGAAGTGCAACTGACTGTCCCATCTCACCGAGAGCCTGCTTTCCATGGAAGGCTGATTTCCCAGCCAGCCATGTGCTGACATGGGGAAGAAGCAATGCCCAACAGTGATAATTCCCTACACCTACAGCAAACACACTGTAATGAACACAGTGACCAGGTCTTAGAGTGTTTCCTGATCTTTGCCTGGAGGAAATGATTTGCATTCAGCAGATCAGGCAGTAGGTACTGAGAGATAAGGATTACACACTAACTCTCTGTCACATTACTGGGGTCCCAGCCCCAGGACCTTTGCTGGAGTTAGGGGCTAAGGGTTTGCATTTGCTTGGGGTAGACACAGACACATACATGCAGACGCCCCAGTAAAACCAACTCTTTAGCGGCACATTTTTAAAGGAGCTCATTGCTCAATCAGAAGAGCTCTTTGAGCTTCTCAGGAACTGTTTTGAAGCTTTGGGGAAATTGAACAGAGGCGGATTTTGTAAGGGATCTGAATACCCTGCAAAGGAATAGGGAAGATAGTGCTGCTGATTACTGAGCAGCTGTGTGGCCTTCTGGCATCTAAATCTCATTGGATTTCAACAAGAGTTAAGTGCTAAACTCCTATTTTTTACCTTAGGAAAACATCCCTCAAGGGATTTCTTCTCTGGTGTGAATCAACTTGAGGCAATATACTCAAGAATGGATATACTAGTTCACATCAAGAGTTACTCTAGCTGAGAATCCTATCTATCTCCAATGATAGCATTAACCAGATGCTCATGAAAGAGAAACAAGCATATCTAACACTTCCCCTTGGTGTTGTCTCAGCCTTCAATTATTTTCAGTTCAAGAGATTTCCTGAGTTTGCCTACTTAGTAAACCCTCAAAGGAAATCATTTTCAAGAACGTGTCCAGTCTACCTTTGAACCCATGTATAGCTATCTATGGAAAAGGAAGAGGCTGAGGAGGAAACTGACTTTTGCCAACAGGCTCTCTTCCAATTTAGTGTCCATCATACCCTCAAGCCTTCTCTTATCAAAGTACCTCAAAGGGCCATTTCAGACTTTGGGGTCCGTGAAGCATTGGAATCACTTACCCCTGCAATTTGGCTTCCGGGCATCATTGATGATCCCTGCACAAGGTGACCTGACCTAGGAGGGATTGTAGATTGCAAGGAGTCACTGAGGTCTTCAGTTTTAATCTGAAAAAGAGCAATGGAATTGTAGCGTTAGGGTGCAGAGACAAGGGGATGCAGGAGGGGTGGGCTGCATCGAAGGATGAGAGAAAGGAAAGGATTGGGAAGGGGCTCCTTTCAGGGTAAACTTAGAGGTCAGGGCTCAGTGCTCCCATCCCTGAGTTAGCAGTAAGACACGATTCTTCCCCCACTTCTGCTCTGGAGTTTATCACATGGACATAGTTTTCCTGCTCTACCAAGCCAAGGGAAGGCTTGCGGTTCGCTCTATCAAAATGCATGAATTAAAACACTTCAAGAAGTAACCAAGTTCCAGTGGCTTAGCAAGGTTTAAAGCATGAGAGCACTTTCCTCAGATGGAACACTGAGGCATTTTGTAGAGTTAAAAAAGAAGACACAAAGCTATTATCCTTTATAGATCACGACTCACAGCCCGATGGTGGGGCTGTCTATTGATAGCCTCTCATTTTGTTCTGTAGGTAAGAGAGAATGGTACGAGGTAATGGGAAAGGCAAGGTCATGAAGTAAAAGACCTCAAAAAGCAGTGTAATCTTCCAGACCTGAAAATGCAGCACCCCAGGCTCCAAACATTTGTGCTCAGCTTCTATCAGAAAGTGACAAAAACTGTACTCATCTGGCAAAGAAAAACCTACTTTCTTAGCTAGAACATGCTGTGGAGAAAGAACTGGAAAACTTCACTGATATCAGCCCTTTATCCAGTGGTCAAAGCTTGACCTATTTTCATGCTCAGGATAGATTCCGGTCTATAAGAAAATCATGATTTCTGAAGCGAAGAATTTACCCAGGGGCCAGGGCTGAAGAGAACATGGCTGGGGTGGTTTAGAAGGCTTTAGTTCATTCCCGAAAGCTGTATGAGGAGTTTCTATGCACAGATACCATGCACAGGAGACAGAAAAGTCACATAGAGCTCTTGTCACACATTTTGTTTAAAACGAGATCAAGCAAACAATCTCCAGACTTAGGCTCAGTTTATTCCTAAGCATGGCAATTCATGGAACATCATGATTCCCATTCCTCATCTAAGCCTTTCTAGAGCAAGAGACAGCTTTGGTTTCCACAAACTGGAAAAAGCAGGACATCGTCCGGAAGACCCTGTCCATGGGCTCAGCAGCGTAGACTCACTCTGATTGCTACGGCTGAACCTCAGCATCTCACATCAAATTACTCCCAAGCCCGCACCAAGGGTCGCATTTGTTGGGGTTTTGTGGTGCTGAGGACTTTAGGTCATGCAACCTCCTGCCAGCAGAGGGGGACAAGAAATTCAGCTCGTAATAAGAATGGCCCAAGCAAGTATTTTTGGTTGAGGGCGGTTTTGTTTCAATTTGACTCCAGCAAAAGAACACACAAATCACCACAGGAGCAAAGGAGAAAATGCGATCGCAGGAGGCTCACCGCAGCAGTGCAGTGAGCTGGCCACGTAACATTACCCTCTGCATTTTGGAAGGTACTTTGCAAAGGGAAGAGACTTACAACATCTCCTTTCGTTACAACTATAGCTCTGGACACTGCCGAAACTAGTTTTGCAATACTACTAGCTCCTTGCAACAAGAGTTATACATGCTATGAATTCCAGTTCTTTCCTACCTTTCAGGTTGGCATGATCATCCCTCTTAGCCTGGTGAAAAGAAAAAATCAGATGGAAAGATCTTCTTGATCACTATCGATGCCGACAGTGTCAAAGCTACTGAATGTTAGACAAAAGGCTCAGGAGGATACCACCGTTACCCCTGAGCCATCCCGTCATTGCAGGCAAATGGGTTTATGCACGTTTTTCTTTCTGAAGGGTGCGTTAAAAAGGAGTCATCCGAGCCAAAAAGCAAAAAATAAATTACCCCTCCTTGCAATTCATGTGTATCTGCCTCACACAACGCAGTCATCCGAGTCTGAACAGTCCCAAAAAGAAGAGTTATCCGCGTCTTAGAGAACAAGGCACTTGATCCCGCCTAAGTTATGATCCCAATAGGAGTGGAGTGTTGAAGAAGCACAAGCCATTTCCAAACTGAAATCAATTTTTACAGCTGCCAAGCAGAATGATTTGGAAGTGTTCCAGGGTGAAAGGGGTGTGTAGCTGCATCCCAGCATCGCACAACATGAGAACGGGAGGTGGGTTTGGCAAAGGACCGGTTCCCGATTTAAAAACAACAACATCTCCCACTGCTCCTTCCCCCGTCCCTGGAATTCTCTGGCTCCCTCCTGCGCAGTGGGCGGGAACCTGGGTGTTCTTGACAAATCCTTCTCCCCTGCACCTATTTTCATTGGGTTTGGGCTCAAAGTTACCTCTCCCTCCTCTTCCTCTCCCCAACAGGTCTGCAGCTGGCTAATTGTTCATTAGCAAAAGTTCAGGGTATATCCAAAACTTTTGGGATGGTTTATGCAAATCCTGCACCTTCTCTTTTTCTCTGGCTAAACCGGCAGTATTACCAACTGTACATTAAAAAAGCCAAAACCCAAAACCCCAAGAAACCACACACATTGTGGGCGAGGCCGCTCAATATCATGAGACTCCCTTAAAATAATGCAAATTTCCAATTAATAAAGCAAGGAAAGGAGTTGCCTTCTCCTTTCCCAGTGCATCTGCCTCAGATTTGCAGGCATTTGCTACAAATATGAGAAAAGTTGTCTTTAAGGAACCAAAACCAGTCAAAATTGTCACAGAATTGACTCATGTAGGGATGTGATAAGAACCCCACTAAAACACTGCAAGTGAGCAACAGTGATTTAGATCCCACTGTGGTTCTTCAGGACCTTGCCTTTACATGATGATCAGGCCAGATAAATGGGGAATGAGAAGTCATTGAGAGCAAATCTGTGTTTCTTCCCACTGAATTTGATTTGGGGAAATAACACAACCTAAGGAAAACAATCTAAGGGAAAGCTTGGAGAACAGCGGGACCAGGTAACGCACTGCATGCGCATCCTGTTCACAGCTCACAGCCGAAGTGAGGTGCGGAGCCTGGGCTGCTGGCTGTGAATTTAGAGGCACCTTCTTCCCTTTGGGCTGGAGGGGAGTCTTCAGGCAGGGCTGGGAGCAGCTCCGAGCTCCTCCTGAGGAGGTAACGGCAGGTGGCGGCACCGGAACGCAGAGCTAGGGAGGGTTTTGGGATAGGAAAGGAATCACACTTGCAAATCTCAAGTGGATGTTTTCACAGCCTTAAAATAGGGTCAGCTGCCTCAAGCTATCAGAGTGAAAAATACAGGAAGGGTGACTGTGTGGAAAGAGAGTCCTTTCCTTAGTTGGCTAGCACATCTGCTGGGCCTGGGCAAGGATGGGTTGTTTCTTACCTATCGCTGGCCTAAACACAACAACAAAAAGCAAAACAAACTAAGAAACATATTGAGGGTGATGGAAAGTGATCAAAGCTCTTCAGCTTGCTTGCGTAACCGATTTGTGGAAGGTGTTTCATAAACATTTCATAAGAAGGAGAATTATGAAGAAAACATCTCCCAACCTGCCTGCAATTACTGCACAAACTCTTCCTTACCAGTAGGAAGAAGGGGAGAGGAAAAAAAAAGTACATCTGTTTTGTAACTGATCTGTGAACTTTTGGCAAGCGTTTGGCTCATGAAAACATCCTGCAGACATATTGAAAGCTGTAAGAAGCCAGCCTTACACGAGGAAGTTGCAAAGATTCACCTTAGCAGCTCTGATTTCACCACGTGGAAAGCCATACCCTTCCGACAGACTGACCCACATTTGATTCAGTGAATTGATGGTCAGATCCCATTGGCTGGGCAGGACGCTGGTTGCAACCCACCTCTTGTAAACTCAGCTTAAACACTGGTAATCTGAATTGGTCTTCCTCACCTATTGGACACCGAAGCAGGCAGCTTGAATGCAGCTCCTTTTGATGAGCACTTCTGATGTAATGTAAGCATTGCTCCGTCATCCTCTTCACAAAGGTGGGACCCACTGACTGATTCAGCACCCAGAGCTTCGGATGCGTGCCCCAAATCTAGGTAAGAGATCTCCGTACCCTGCCAGAGTAAGGCTGTTAAAGCCATGTCAGCCTTCTCCAGTACCAAGTAGTAGGCAGGAACTGCGGTCATCATTGTGAGATAGAAGACAATCGTATTTGTTGTGTAGTTTCTATTTAGACGGTAACCTCTTTGAAACAGATATTTATCTGCCTTCGTATCTGGCTTATCTCATAGTCAGCAACTCACAACTGTTTAAGAGGTTGACTTACTCATATCTATCCCTCCTCCTCTACTGCAGAGTGCTGAGGCTATTTCACCAAGCAGCAGAGGATCAGGTACACATAGGCTGAAGGTCTGAACCAATTGCCCCTCACTGAAAACAAACAGCACAGGGTTCAGTCACTCCCAAAGCACTACTCAATACAGCAGAGCTGTCTGAAGCTGTCCAAATTGATTTGCCTGAAGTCAAGGGAGGAAGCTTTAAGACAGAAGCAGGTATGAAAGCTGAATCCAAGGCTATTGCACTTAACTAAGCCTTCCCACCTTCCAATGGCGTAAGTGTACTTCTCCATGAATTACCCACACACGTGGGCACCATAAAATAAAAAACACACTAACAATAAATTATAGCAATAATAATAATGGGCTTGCAATTACTATTTCCACATGTACTATCCTGCACATACGGCAAAGCTTTACAGACGCGCAGGAAGAGAGCAGCAAACGCTTACGTATTCACCCTAAAACATCTGATATGCTTTCACAGTGAAGGAGGGGATTATTCAGAAGCAAGCTGCACGACAAAAGGGGAGTTAATCTCACTCTGGATGTCAAACTGACTATATCCTCAAACCCAGCAGTGACAGCACACTGGAATGTTAAACTAACTGCAGTCCCTAACCTCAACACACCTGCACCACAGCTATATGAGGCTTTTGAGTTTACTAATTGAGGCTTGATCTGATATGCTTTATCCTCTGAGCTTCAGCTCGGGACGTGGATAGTTGTGCCTTAGCTGTAGTAAAAGTGGGGTGGGAAATCAAAACTAACAAAAGCAAGCCACATGCTTCACAAAAGAAAATGAAGAGACCCATGCTCAGCTCTGCACTCACAGGCTTTCCAATACAGCATTTCCTTGGTGTTTCTGCATTTCAACAGAGAACAGCGGAAAGAAATCAGCTGCCCCTCTCCCTGTGCTGACAATAAACCTCAAAATGACCGTATGTAACACAACAGGCTTCAAAAGCAGGTGCTGGGCAAGGGAGGGGAAGAACCAAAACCAGAGGTGGGAAGAGCATCTGCCCTGAATAGCCATGCTCATATCAGTGCCTGCTCAGTAGGCGCATCCTGACAAAGGGCTGCTCTCCACATTACAGACTGCAGCCTCCGCAGGAGTGTCTGGAGCGCAGAGGCTAGCTTGTGCTTCTGGGAGGTGATCTGTGTGCAGGGAGCACAGAACTAGCAGAAAAATACCGAAAAGCAGCCACTTGCAGCATCTTCACTATTATTATTTGTACTTGGGCATGTGGCGCCTTCTCTGCAAAGGCCTGTGGACATGCCAAACTGGACATACTTTCACAAAGGGGAGGAGGATATCCCCTTTTCTTGGTCAGAGAGATGAGAACCTCTGAACAAAAGCATGGAACACGATTTTACCACCATTAAGGCTGTCAGTTCTCTCACGTCTCCATTCCAGGACTCTCCCTGCCCCTTCCTCCCTAGCCATCCTCAGTCCAGGGGTCCTGCCCTTCTGCCCCAACCTTCTCGTGTTGCTGCACTGCTCCCTCATTTCTCTTGATTTCACTTG
This sequence comes from Psilopsiagon aymara, assembly GCA_024733675.1. Lineage (NCBI taxonomy): Eukaryota > Metazoa > Chordata > Aves > Psittaciformes > Psittacidae > Psilopsiagon > Psilopsiagon aymara. The sequence goes on along the minus strand of JANRGW010015394.1, from coordinate 3,008 downwards.
CCCAACTTCCAAAGCTCTCCAGAACTCCACCTCTGCCTACACCTTTGTGCTTATCTTCTTTGCTCCCACCCTGGGCTGCATCCCTGCCCCTTTCCTTATCAATACGATTTCACACACACCAGCCTTCACGGCTTCTCCCATGCCCTCTTGCATGCTCACACAGGTTCCTCGGAGCCTAATCATGTTCCTGTTGAAGTCAGCAGCAAAGTTGCCTTATTGGTCTTTTCTGGGGCCATAACCAGACCCTTCACCATTCTCTTGCATGAAAAATCTCCCCTTTCCATGGATTTCTTCTCTAGAGGGAGGAAACTGTGATTGTTCTGCATTCTCTGTGCCCTCTGGCTTCCAACCAGTCACAAAACATCTAAATACCTGGCACCACCTCCTTGCTGTGTAGTATTGATGCCCCCAGCTCAGTCATCCACGAGGAGGGCAGAGCAGGGTCCCCCTAACGAGTCACGGAGCAGGTAGCCCTCAGCAGCAAGGCTCTTTCCACCACATCCCACGTTTGAAAGGAATTAACTTGGAATCAGCCGGCTCCCGTGACTGGGGCTGGCTCCATCCCAGCTCCGCAGGTTTCTCTGATTGGTTCCCAGTAGTTTTGGCACCAGTTGCTGTGCCCCAGGGAACTGGGACACAAGAAGAGCAGCTAGAGGGATTGCATTGAATACACACAAGTAATGTAATTAAAAAAGAAAGGGAGAGTGAGAAAGATCAACTTTGCTGGAGCATCACAGGTTTTCATTTTGGGTGGAGGGAATGAAGTCTAGCTATTGAGGAGAAGAGGGAGCTCAGAGCCAGTTCTGCTCCCAACGGGGTGGCTGTGTGCATCTTCCACGTGTTGGCAAGCAAGGCGAGAGGGTTTCTTGCTAGGATAAACCCAGTGGCTGACTCCCGTGGGGCTGAGCTGCCCCAGTTCAGCCCACTGGTTTCACATGGAGCGTTAGCATATCAGCACCTCTGGGAAGGGAGAAAGTGCACTCTGATGTCAGGCTTCCAAAATTAGAGGCCTTGCTTGAAACCCCATCACCTTTACTTTCTTATGCTATGACTTGCCCTTCTGCAAAATGGGTGTAGGGGCCCCACCCTTGCTGGGTGGTGCAGGCTTTTGATTGAATTCTTGGAGCTCCCCAGATGAAAGGCCTTCAAGAATTCAGAGTCCTCTCCTCATTACTGATGAGCCATTCTCCACCAGGCACAAGAGTCATATCCATGCACGGTAGTTCGTGCAACTCACTGCTTAAAAGGGTGCCGGGCAACCTCAGGAGTGGTTTGACAGCAACAACCATGCCTTGAGCTTAGTTTCTATTGTGGACACAATTGTTATGTCCCTCTAGACAGATCCATGAAAAAAGGGCTTGTCCCCTGTGAGCCTAGAAAACATCTCCCAAAGGGTGATAGGAGCAGGGAATTTGCACAAAGAGAAGATCTGTCTCTCCCTCATCTCTAAGAGAGCTTAGAAACGGCTGTACGAGACACACTGCTAGTGGACCAAGGCCCAAATATAGGAAATACCTTATAAAAGCAGGTTGCTCTTAAGCCTGGGGAAGGAAAGCAGGAGTTTGTGAACTGACTGCAGCTGGATCTTAAGGACGCAGACACGTCTGAAGTGAATGTGGGATGCTGTCAACTGTTACTGGCTAACATAATCAGTGGTCTCAGACCACCTCTTGAGAAGAAATATTAAAAGGCCAAATCCTCCCTCCTGCTTCCATCCCCCTTTCCCTCATAAGCTTTCCCAGAGACTCAGTGGCCTGTTCTGGAGTTCATTCCCAGCCATCTCATCTGAGGGCCTCTGCAAGGCGCCAGAACAAAACTAGCTGGAAGAAGGGGTTCCTCTACATATCTGTCCTAAGCAAAACAGTGCCATATATAGAAACAGAGGACTTGCCCTCAAGCCAGGGCTTTCTCTGATGCTTTCCCAAAGGGCTGCATTTCAATGGAGAGCCAGAACACACATACAAATTTATGCAATCAGTCTGTCCCTAGGACAGAGCAAGGAGACTTCAAAAGGAAAAGGCCAAGGTAGTGTTCAGCTTAGAACCAGTGTCAGTCAAGGCAGATACGGGACAGCCAGGCTGATTTCCAGTTCATGAAGGCTCAAGAGATGAAAAGCAGATGTAAGACTTAGGCTGATACCCCGGGGCAATGCAGAGAAGAAGAGAGAGTGAAATCTGAATTGATCCCCAGAGGGGAGAAGGAAGCAGGATGTGAACCTCCCCTTGAGAGGAGGGCAAAACAGGACTGGGATGGAAATCTGGAGGGCAGACTGAAACCTGAACTACCCACAGGGAAAAGCCAAGCAGGAACAGAAATGACATATAGGGAACAAATGAGATTAGGGGGAGGTGGGAACACGAAGTGGAATGAAAAACTGAGAGAGATCCCTGGGGGAAGGGAAGCCCTGATTGAGCAAAATTAAATCTGCAGGGAGTTTTGCATCCCAGATATTAATAACAAACTACCTAGCAAGTTAGGCCCTTCTTTCCGCCTTCAAAAGGATGGAGGGGAGGAAGAACTTGTCTGTGGTTGAGCACAAGACTATGAATCAGAGAATCAGAGTCCATATCCCAGCACTGCTAGGGAGCAGGTCCCTGGATTGCAATACACTTTAATGCCCACAGGCAATCGTCCTATAAAGCATCCATTGATTTCAAGAGCACTCACAGTACTTTGGGAAAAGCCAGGTAGTTCAGTCTGTGTCTGCTTCATCTCTAAGACAGGGTTAAACACCTCCCTACCTTCCAGAGGCACCAGGATTCCAAATTCATCAGCAAAGAACCTTCAGACGTGTGGGTGGAAAGTACCAAACAAGGTCAGAGTGTTATTAATGGCACTGGAAAAGAGCCACCAGTGATTTTAGATCTCGGGTGCAGTTTGCCCACTCTGATTTCTCATATCATTTCTCCTGTTTCTGCAGGACATCAGCTCTGAAGCCCTGAGACAACTCACTGTTACCCCATGTGCAAAACTAAGTGCTGAGCTAATGCGCGTAAGAAACATGAGGC
>JANRGW010015392.1:43369-65658 GCA_024733675.1 Psilopsiagon aymara | reverse complement strand
ATGCTCTTTGGCCCAAATGTCTATAAGGCTGTTCCGGAAATGAGTCCCACTGTCTGACTCAATTCTCTCTGGGGTGCTGTGTCATCACAGAATCTGTTTCTCAAGTCCCAGGATGGTGTTCCGCTATTGGTTCGACAGTATTGGCTGCTTTTCTTGTTCAGCAATGTCCAAGGCCAGCTGGATGGCTTTCACCTTGGCAAACTGACTTGACTCACCCTCTCCCTCAGCAGTTTCTGCAACTTGTCATGGAGGACTCCATACAGCTGCCTTCCATCTCCGATGCTTTCCCACAATATGGCAGGACCCATCAGCAAACAAGGCATACTTCTTTTCACGTTCTGACAGTTTATTATATGGTGGGGCCTCTTCAGCACGCATCACCTCCTCCTCTTCAGGTGACATTCCAAAATCTTTGCCCTCTGGCCAGTCCATGATGACTTCCAGAATTCCTGGGTGACTGGGATTTCCTATTCAATGTGTAATTAGTGCAGCCCACTTACTCCATGTATCATCACCTGTATGGTGCGTAGAGGAGACCCTGCCTTTGAACATTCAGCCCAGCACGGGCAACCAGAGTGCCAGGAGGAGCTGTGCTTCAGTGCCAAACACTTCCGAAGCAGCTCGAACCCCTTCAGAGGCTGCCAGTATCTCTTTTTCAGTTGGGGTATAGATGGCCTCAGATCCTCTGTATCTCCAACTCCAGAAGCTGAGGGGTCGACCTCGAGTCTCCCCTGGAGCTTTCTGCCAGAGGCTCCAGGTAGGACCGTTCTCCTCAGTTGCAGTGTACAGTACATTTTTTACATCTGTTCCGGTCCAGACTGCTCCAAGGGCTACTACATGAACTATCTATCTCTCATTTAATTTGCTCAAAGGCTTGTTGTTGCTCAGGGCCCTATTTAAAATCATTCTTCTTCTGGGTCACGTGATAGAGAGGGCTTACAATCAAACTGTAATTTGGGATGTGCATCCTCCAGAACCCCACAATACCCAAGGAAGCTTGTGTTTCCTTCTTATTGGCTGGTGGAGACATTGCTGTTATCTTGTTGATCACTCCTCTGGGGATCTGGTGACGTCCATCTTGCCATTTTATTCCCAAGAATTGAATCTCCTGTGCAGGTCCCTAGAACTTACTCTGTTTTATGGCAAAACCGGCTTTCAGCATGATTTGGATTATTTTCCTCCCTTTCTCAAAGACTTCTTCTGCTGTACTGCCCCACATGATAATGTCATCAATGTATTGTAGGTGTTCTGGAGCTTGCCTCTGTTCCAGTGCAGTCTGGATCAGCCCATGGCAGATGGTAGGGCTGTTTTTCCACCCCTGGGGCAGTCGGTTCCAAGTGTACTGGACGCCCCTCCAGGTAAAAGCGAACTGTGGCCTGCACTGTGCTGCCAAAGGAATTGAGAAAAATGCATTGGCAATATCAATCATGGCATACCACTTGGCTGCCTTTGACTCCAGCTCATACTGAAGTTCTAGCATGTCCGGTACAGCAGCACTTGAGGGTGATGTGACTTCATTCAGGCCACGACAGTCTATCGTTTGTCTCCACTCTCTGTTAGACTTTTGCACTGGCCATATGGGGCTATTAAAGGGTGAGGCATGGGTCCTGCTGATTACTCCTTGACTCTCCAATCTATGGATCAGCTTATGGATGGGAAACAGGAATTTTCGGTTGGCGCAGTATTGCCGCCGGTGCACTGATGTGGTCGCGATTGCTACTTGTTCTTTGGCCTTCAGCAGCTCCAAAACAGAAGGACCCTCTGGGAGACCAGGTGTCATGGTTTAAGTCCAGTCAGCCATGCAGTCCCTCTCTCACTCCCCCCTTCCTCCCCGTTGCTCCTGGAGGGATGGGGATGAGAACTGAAAGAATGTAACTCCCACACATTGAGATAAGAACAGTCCAGTAACTAAGGTATAACACAAAACCACTATTGCTACCTCCAATAATAATGATGATAAGGGAAATAACAAGGGAAGAGACTATAACCGCTTACCACCCACCAACTGATACCCTGCCAGCCCAAGCAGTGATCTAACCCTTCCGGGTATCTGCCCCCAGTTTATATAGTGGGCATGATGTGGAATACCTCTTTGGTCAGTTTGGGTCAGGTGTCCTGTCTCTGCTTCCTCCTGGCTTCCCCTCCTCCCTGCAGAGCATGAGACTCAGAAAGTCCTTGGTCAGACCAAACATTACTGAGCAGTAACTAAAAACATCAGTGTTGTCGCTGCTGCTCCCAGGCTGAAGGTCAAAACCACAGCACTGCACCAGCTACTAAGAAGGAGAAGAATGACTGCTACTGCTGAACCCAGGACATCAGGCAAGGTGGACAGCTGCTCAATTTCCTCTGCCTCCAAAGCAGCAATACCAAAAGCCCGTCTGTGCCCTTTTGGGTCTTTGGAGTAGCGTTGTTCCCAGGCTTGAAGTCAAAAACACAACACTGCCCCAGCTACTAAGACTGAGAAAAATGGCTGCTACTGCTGAACAAAGGACACAGAGATACTGCAGTCACACAACCAAGTCAGCTTGCTGAGGCCAAGAACATGATCTGTGTTCATGCATGCAAACCCCTGCAGAAGGGTCTGCTCTGCCTGTGTGAGGGGCCAGCAACAGCTCGCAGCACTCATCACCTGGCAGCTGCAAATCCAAGGTTGCTTCTCTCTCCTTAAGGATTTTCACACCTCTTTTGCAAGGCAGATCTAGAAGACTGTTGGAAATAACAGAGAAGTACAGTACCATGAGCTTGGCATTATCACACCAGCTTGCACCTCATCATTACATTTGCCTCAGAAAACAGTACTGAAGCTAAGTGAACACTAAGAAACCGAAAAGCTCCTTTCACTTGGGAAGCCGAGATGCTCAGCCGAACTGTGGCTGGTGTCCTGTCCAAGGGTCTGGCAGACCAGCCTCTCACAGGAGGTTTCAAGCATGTCCAGCTTTAGGCATGATATAAACCAGTCTGTGATGCTATGATATATGATATGGCCACACCAAGCATTAGCCAGCGCATACCTCCCCACTGCGGATAATACCGCTATTGCTTTCTGATACAAACTCCTCAGGAAGCTCCCTAAAGGAATGGCCCTTTCTTTGCACACACCATTCAGTGCCTACCACCTACCAGTTACTTTAATCTATTTGAATATCTCATAGAAACGCAGACTGGTTTAGGCTGGAAGGGACCTTTAAAGCTCATCCAGTTCCAACTTCCTGCCACAGGAGACCAGGTTGCTCCAAGCCCCATCCAACTTGGCCTTGAACACTGCCAGGGATAGCGCTGCCATTTCTCTAAACTTATTTGATCATTCCTTAAAATTGTTGCTTTCATACATCAAAGAGACAAGTATACACAATTTAGGACAAAATAAATACCGAGTACTTGACCCACAAAGGAATAAAGTACAAGTTAAGAGGAGTGGACACACTGACAGATTTCCCTAAAGGAAAGAATCTGACCTAACTACAGCAAAATACTTTCACAATCAATGGGATATAAAATGCAGCACAGGAGTTGTACTCAGGGCATCTGAAATAAGGGATGGCGCCAAAGTCAGCCTTTAAAACTGCAAAATGAGTCTGTGTGCATCTCCCTGCTGGAAGCTACAGATGACCCATTCTGCTGCTGCAGCTGTTTCTATATACAGTTGCACTGAAAGATATATATGGCTATAAAATTTTATGTACAGGTACAGTCTAAACCCAATCGGGCTGCACAGCTGCATGTTTCAGTACCTAAATAACTTTAAATATTTTGCCCCCCATTCAAATTGTATTATTCTGGCTTTTTTTCCATTAGTGTAAAAGCACAGCAATGGATCTGGCAAAAAGAAAAAGGCAAGCTTATGGGAAGAGCACTAGAGGGCAAGGGGTTCACCTTTAATTCTGGCATCCAGGAAACCATAGACAAAGAGAAAAGGAACAGGCATAAAGAGAGGACAGGAAAGGAAAAATATTATGTAAATTAACAGGAAAAGGGAAATTACACTTCCCTCGTGCTTAGAGTTTACAGAAGATTCACTGTGGTTTTTCCACAGCTTTGAGTTTTGGCCTAAGAGCAGCTCTGGTGTGAATGCAGATGTTGGCTGCCCACTTGGGTGACCCCAGGCAGAGCAGGGGGCAGCATCAGGGCACAGACCTGAAGACCCCTTAGCTAAAAGCATAAAACACTGAGTAAATCCACTCATCTTAATCATCTGGGTCTTCTAAGATCAAAATAAACTGCTGCCAAGTGGAAAATCCAGGAGATGAGGCTGTTTGATACTCTCTTCCTTGCTCTAGGGGCAGAGTTTAATCTACCTTTTCACATTTGACACAAGAGGTGTGCCTAGCATAAATCAGAAAACACCTCAGAGCTACTGCTGGGAGAAGAAGTAAAATATTTGAGGATGAACTGCAGCAGCATAAACAGTAAGCTTTGCAGAAGATGTTTCAAAGCAAATCAGGGACTTGCAGTGAATTAAAAACTCAGCTTTCAGTTTTGAGAGTGTCAAATGTTAGAAGAAAAAAAAAAATAATATCAAAGCAGCATTGTATGTAAGAGATAAATTATGCCTGAAACTTCAGCCAAATGAATGGATAGATGTTTCTGTATCTGCCATAGTGTAAGACGTAAGAAGCAAGAAAGCCTACAACTACAACATGGGGAATAACAAAGGAAAATATAATATAAAAGGAGGTAAATGGAATAGGTAACAGCCACCATGAAGACAGACCTTAGCTTATAATCAGTGACAGAAAACTACCACCTTGTTGCCTTGCAATAAGAACATATTTATTATTATACAAGAATAACTGGTACATATTACTTGCCATAAGGGAGAAAACTCAAAGCTTTTGCATTTACAGTAAGGCTCTTTCGCCAAGCGTGAAGTTCAGCCTAGACAGCACAGCCCATTTCTGAACCAGGATGTTATCAGTCTGACTAAACTGAGAGCATAGATCAAGTACCTTTTAATTCATGCACACAGAAAAGGTCTTCTAAGCTAAACCCTGCAAGAAGTTACCTACTGAGGCACCAGACAGGATGGGCAAGATCTGAGAGAGCTCCTGTATTCCCAAAATACACGCCAAACAAATACTACACAAAATACTAGGTAACAAAAAAAGCCATGTTTCATAGTAAAATCACATTTCAGTGTGTAGCAGGTAACAGAAAGGAAAGCAAACAGAAAAACTAGCTCTGGTGGTAAAAAACACAACCAAACTAACAAACCAAAGGAGAAAATGGCACAAAGCATGAAGACAAAAAGGTATTCAACCAAGTCTGCTCCATATATTACTCAGAGGGTTGGGGATCTGGAAAAAGCTCCCTCCACAGAGGCAAAGCATCAGTAAGATTCCTACTTTCATATTAATTCTTCCTTCTTGCTAAAAGCAAAAGAAATTAACACATGTAGCCTGCATTTCACACATCACGATGTATGCTCCCACCACCAGACAGCGAAGATCTCTGTGTTGATGAAAGCTGCATTCATCTGGCTTGTTATTGTGAAGAGTACTCCAGGCCAAACTACCCAAATTTCTCTGTGGATAGCTCTGCTGTCTGAAGCAGGGAGGGTATTCAACCCAGATGAAGCAGTTCTAGTTATCCTTGGAGACATTTTTCCTCAGCTTGATGAATATTTCTCCTGAATATACTAGTAAAGCATATTTCTGGTCCAATTAAGGCACTAGATAAGAGCCAAGGATTACGGGCTGATACCTGGCGACCCTGTGCCCCAGCACCTGGTCACCTTGCAGGCTCCATGGGAATACAGGGGACTTGTTTCTCTCCTCTCCCCACCCCCAATTTATGTACAGAGCTTAATCTGTAGGATCAGGTGGGGTGTAAAACACACTAGATGCAGAGCTGCCCTAAGCATGTGGCAGCTTTGCCCTCTATTGACCAGAGCCTCTGTGGGGTCCCTGGAAAGGCCCTGCAGCCCAGCCCCAGGCAGGACCCTCCAACCCCACAGATGTGTCTAGGAGAGCAGAATAAAAACCTTTAACAGGATGGAGCCTCAGCTGCTGCCTCCTGCTCTCCTCCCACCCTGCTAAAGGTGAGAGAAACAGGGCAGTTTATGACCATAAGTAAAATCCCCCTGCAGGAAAACAGGCAGCTGTTGGCTTTCAAGTTTGCTCCTTCTCTTTATCCTTCTCCCACCTTTTTTCACCCTCGAGGGTTTGTTTGGTTGCACTTGAAATTCTGTGAGGCAATAAAACTGCAACAACTATGAGTGAGTGTTGAAGCAATCCAAAATGAGTCACCTTGGCAACAGCAAGCAAAGCTCTCCCATGCTCTCCCTGCTCCCCTGTTCTCATAGTGATCACTGCGACCTGAATAATGGCTACAATGCTAAGTACACATCAACACAGGTTCCAGCAAAGGGGAATGAATAGGACAGCTGGCCTGTGGGTTGCCAAGTTCCCCAAAGAACTGCCTGGCTTATTGGCATCAGCAGCTCTCAGGTTCAGAGGAGCTAGAAATAAGATTTCTTTTCCTTGATAAAGTGATGTTCTCCCAACCATTTCTTTAACACACTGACAAAAACCTACTGGTGTTTTAAAAAAGGTGAAACCCACCAGAACATGTTAGCTGTGCATTAGCATTTAAAATAAATGCTCTTCAATACTTGCAGGACCAAATATTTAACCTGCTACAAGAAAAGGAAATGTATTTAGAAATGTAAAGCTTTAATACCAGTGGTACAAATATAACTGTGATATTCTGGGTATGAATCAGCTAAGCAAGCTGTACGCCTCCATTACAGAGCCACAACTGATACAAATAAAGTGTATCTAATGCTAGGAAGAGTATTCTACTTTCCATAGGGAATAACTTCCTTATCACTATGTACAAAAACTTAATCAACTGTAGGTAAGATAACTGTGTTATTTCTCAACTTAGGCACATTTCAAAGTCATCCAAGCATACCTTATCTGATTATTTTTTACAGCATTATACTGCATTATTCCCATGATTTAATCCCATCTGAGATCATTAGATGCTATGGTACCATTAAGTAAGCAATTATGACAACTGACCTATGTCCTAGAAGATGCAGGCAGGCAAGTGTCTCAGGCATCTATTAGAGGGTAACTTTATAATTTGATCTAGAGCACCTCTAGAAAAAGCTAATTTACTTACCTGTTAGCTTTCAAGGACTGCCTTAAAGTCTGGTTTAAGTAGGATACAGAGTAGATCTTAATGAGAAAAACCAAACCAAAACCAACCCAGGAGACCAGTATTGGGTGTGTAAGATAAAATGGATAAAAGTGGCAAAGTTAAATCAGGCCTGGTCAGATGGTAAAAATATTACAGAAAATTAGAGTTAACAAGGAGAGGGACATAGTCTTTGGGAATGCAGCATGTCAACAGAGAAGGCAGATAAAAGATTTAGTGACTTCTCTCACTGCAGGTGCCAACATGCCAGATAAGAGCACTTCAAAACCTCAGGATACTTCTAGTCTCTTGTTGGATCTGTAATTCAGTTCAAATTCACTGTAGGGTTTTTATTTTTTACTTTCTGCATGCTCCAGGTGACTCCATGATCTTACAGAAGAAACTCACAAATTAACAGAAGGCACAAAATAAAAAATAAAGAAGCTTTCCTACAATACAGGGACAGGTAGAAAGGGCAACAGGGAACAAGCACTGCACTGCAAGCGGGATCCTGCATTGACAGCACACTCCCCACTGGGGGAGGCAGAGAGTCCCAAAATGGGAGGACACATACTTGAAGATGTGGGTAGCACGAGCGTCTGCTAGATGCATGCAGTGGCTCTGTGTCTGACAGCAAGGAGGCCCTACTGCTCTCTTCCTGCACCACTGAGGTCTGCCACTTCCTCATTAAAAATGACTCTCAGTTGCCAACACATCAACCACTGCACACCTCAGCTCCCATCCTCCTTGTTGCCCTTCTTACTCCCGAGCTTTTTATCCATGCAAAGCACACCACAACAGAGCCTTGGTCCCAGTCAGCAAGCTGACACCATGAAGGTAACCCCTATGGTCCCGGCTGTAAGGCAACAGCACTCACGAGGCCGATCTCTTAAACTTTAAAATATTGCATCAGAGGAGAAATCAAAGAAGCCTTCAGGTGACAAGATCACGGATGACGAGATCTACAGTCATTAGTTTTGGTTTTTAACTGAAGATCCAAATTACAAGCGTTCTACTGGCACCAAAGGCCTCACAAGGTCAGTTACAGTCCTGTGCTGCTACCACACAAAATCTGTGGAAAACAGGCAAAAATGTGAGTGCTAAAAATAATGTCGGATCCAGCCCTACACTAGGTCACAAAGCGCAGAATCAGTGCTGGCTTTTGCTCCAGGCATATTTATATGCAATGATGTTCTTCCAAAACACTCAGCAGTCAAGGGAGACAGAAAAAATGGCAAACCCAAATGAACAGTACAAGGTTATGAATTCCTACAATTTTAAAGTCTCATCCTGAATTTTAAGTAGGATGTGGTATTTCCTGGGGAGAGGAGTGTGGAATTGAAAAAGGTATTAAGTCACTGTTGGAAGTTCCTAGGAATGGATATACCAAAAGAAGAGCAGAACAGAAAATCTGAATGTAAGCAACAAACGGAAACACTACCAGTAGAGGTGTGCCACCTTCCATTGGCGCAGCCCTAGAGTACCTCTAGATATGGTAAAACTCAACAGATGGACTCCTCTTCTTAGCACATGTTGAAGGGGAGGGCTAAAAATAAGCAAAAAAACCCCAACCAAACAACCAAAACAAACACATGAAAACCCCCAAACAACAAAAACCAACCCAAAACGAAACCATTCTGGCATATTTAAGAATTGAGGCTCACTTTGTAAGAGGACACAGACCATGCCCTCCATACATGACCTCTGAATTAAGTGGCAAAAATACTATTATTAACTTCATCAGAAAGGACTAAACACCACCCTTTCCTCCTGAAGCCAATTTCTGCACTGGTTTGGAAACAGAGAGGAAAAAAAAGTGATGTTTAAGTGTAAAGACTTAACCTATACAAATACGGAAAGGAACAGAAGGGTGACTTCTCTTGCTGTGTGTTCAAGTCAGGAATTATTAACAGAAGAGCAAAACTCCACAACTTATGCTTTTGCCATTCTGCTCCACTCTCCACAAAATATAAAAAGCCTGAATCACTTATGATCTGAATTATTTACAACATGGATGAAATTTGACTTAAATGAACTTCAGCAGAGAAATCCAAAGCATTTTATCCTGAATAGGCTGATGGGGTTTTTTTCTCTATCCATCACAAGAAGTGGAAAATAGAATCTCCTATCCTACAGACAGGATGCCAAGGAGACATTCACTGACCAAATCCTCTTCCTAGCTAGATATATCAGTTCTCCCCAGTGGTTCATCACTTATCTTACCCACATAGTATAAGAGAAAAGTTGAATATTAAATAGTAATAATGAAAATCCTGCAATTGGACTAAGCATCTGAATGCTCCTTAAGTGCATTCAGGACACAAGAGCACATGGCACAGGGGTCAGTACCCAGCCTTTCTTCCACAGCCCCCTTGGGGAAACTGTCCATATGCAGTTTCCAAGAACCATTAGCAAGCTCTTCCCCTCCACCCTGAAACTTTGTCTCTTATCTTGCACCTTTCCCCTCCGAATTTCTGCTGTCTTTATCCTGATCACCACTATACCCTCCCCATTGACTCCTGCTAATCCTCTCCATTCCTCCATCACCACCCCAGGAGAGGGAGGGATGCAGTCTGCTGTCTGCTGGTGGCTCAGATCCTGATTCCAGTCTTGTGGGAGACTTGGTGCTACCTGAGCTTATGGACCATCCCAGTAAACAGCCCCCAGCACTTGCTAAATCGCAAGTACCAGCACATAAATGGTGCTCCGTGAACACTCCTCCAATCTCACTGTGCTGCTTCTCCACATTATTTATAGCTTGGATAGTTTCATTACAATTCATATGCTTTGGTATCATCTCTTGAAATACAGTTTTTCCCATTTTTTTTCCTCCTTTGCCTCCTGTTCTCCCCAACTTCAAAACCACTGTACCTATTATATCCACATTGCTTTCAAAAATTCAGGAGAAATAGTGCAGATTCTTAGCAAAAATACACCAGGGTCACCAAACCTTTTTATAACACACATCATTAAAATAACTCCACTGCTGCAGTAATTTGATAGCATAGAATTAAAAATGTCAGCCTACCTTACTAGCAAAAGCTATAGCTGCAAAACCACCTACAGTGTCATGTGAGTTTCCTTCAAGAGCCTCTGATGGTATTTTAGGAATGTACTTCTAGGTTTCCAAATAACTTGCTCATCTATTTATAAGGAAGTTTCACACTCTCATAAACCAGTGTGTTAGCATCTCATTTGCCCTGCAATAAAATGCCCTAAGACATTCTCACAAATAAATGTGAATTTATATTTACAATAATAGAGAGATCTCTAACAGCACACTTATACATTAAGTTTAACCTTCGCTATTATTCTATCTTTAAGGGATTTTTATTTGGCAGGACTTAGCATGGATAAGTAGTAAATAATTTGATTTATAGGTGAAAATTTTTCAGCTCTAGCCAACTACTGGACTTCAAGGCACATTGAGTTCACCAGCTTAAGTTATACACTATACAACATCAACACTTATCTGTAAGTCAGAATTACTTCTGGAGCTACAGTTATCAGATGTAACAAACAAAAGGTTTCTTACTTCCTCCCCCAAAGAGTCTTCTAAAAAGAAAAGTCTAGGTTTAGTGTGCACTCCACTCAAGTACTTTCTTCCAGGCCTCTCAATGACAGATTTTCTGACTGTCCTAGCCACTGAAAAAAATCCATGGAAGGTTATTTAATCATTCTACTGTAATTCTCAACAGTGTGATGGACTAAACAGAGACCCTAGGGAGGTTTATATTTGGCATTAACCAGGTTTATTACTTACAGTGCCATACAGCAGAGTGCAGAATTAGAGATACACAACTGAAAATTTCTCAAGCATTTTATTTCATAACCTAGTGCATAAAAGTTCAACAAACAAAAAAAAGGCAAAAACCCCCAACAAAAAAATCCCCCAAACCAAAACACCCAAAAACCAAACCAGAAGTGATCTAAAGCAACATCTAATATTTTTTTTTCCCCAGAAAGCTTTACCTACAGGCTCAGAAGCAGTAAACATTCAGCCTACTTCCAAATGGCATTCAGAATAATCTTCATACTTGCAGTCTGCAGAATTATGAATCAAACAGATCAGGTTTTTATGCCTCCTCAGAAAAGGTTTAGTTGCTGTAAGCAGTGGGGCTTGTGGAGTTTGGGTTTTTTAAATAAGTAGGTCACTGTGACACAATCAATCTTGGTCAGTCATTTTCAGTGAAGCGAATATGTTTACTTGTTTGTTGAGTCTTTTCAAGTCTCATTCTTTCAGCTTTAGCAATTAACTGCAAACAAAAAAACATTGTAGAAAAGGTTAGAGGAAAATTACATTGTTATAACATGTTATAACATCTTATAACCATGAAGATGTTACTCCTAAATTTACCCAACTTCATAAGAAAAAACTGGTCTGTGAAGAACTGAGCTAACCCGTACACTTGACCAAAAAAAAAACAAAGGGGGTTAAAGCAGCCCTTTCAGTATTGCCTTCAGAACTACCACAAACAGTAAGGCATCTCTTCAGTCTCTGGACAGTGCAGCATCTTTCACTCAATCCCTTCTTCCTCCTAACATCGATGAAGATAAAAATTGACTTCAAAAGAATAAATGAATTTCAACTTCAAAAGCCCCAAAACACAGTTTCATGCAGTAAGTTAAAACTCTTCCCTTTTACTGCATTTATGCTGTTACCGATCTAAGAAAAAAGGTCACACCATTAATAAGAAGCCTTAGGAATACTGTTATTTTCTACACTCAGCAAAGAAATAAATCCACGGAAATCCAGATGGAGACCATCCTTCAGGCTGGGAAAACAGCGCAGCACGTGTCACAACCCTGCTGAGTATTCATCTTGAGAAATAATGGTGCACTTTGGAAGAACACTGATGCTGCTCACTCAAAACTGTCTGAACAGGGATGCGTGTGTTTTTAGCTGTATTTTAGGGAGACTGCCTGAATTACCAGGCTACATGGCTAGCTGCTATCAGTGCTGAGGTAAAAGAAATGCTCTTGTGGGATGTAACATGCTGATTTCCAGCCTCTGTGTACTGTGTCCTCAGGCACAAAACAAAAACTCTGAGGACGTTAAAAGTATTCTTGTCTTTAAAGCATCCATACCAGAACACTTACAGATTTAACTTACAGATTGCATAGTATTGCAACAAAGTCATCCTAATAATGCAAAGGTACAAGCTTTGTTACTGTGATGCCCCATTAAGATTCCTCAAACATAAGCAAGAGCTCATGAAGTAACTGTTACATGAAATGAGAAAAAAAAACCCCAAAACATAACACAGGCTGCCTTACCTGCATAAACGTGAGAAAGCAGGAAACTCCTGTGAATCTAGGCACATGCATAAGTCACCAGCATAAATCCACCTTAACTTATCTGAGGGAGCCTACTAAAACATATCAGCTGGTGTTTAGGTAAAGGGGCACCTGCTTACGAGGCAGTCCAGTAGTTGGCTAGAGCTGAAAAATTTTCACCTATAAATCAAATTATTTACTACTTATCCATGCTAAGTCCTGCAGACACTGCACCTTGCACACGTGCAAGGTGTGTTGCTGCACTGATCCTGGTAGTCATGAAGGACACTCTACACACATGCTACAGGGACATGGATTGCTGTGCTGTAATAAATACAGTTGCACTCCCACAATTTTACTGGTGTGCCTCCCTAGGCCCACAGAATTTAACTTGATTTGCAATCCTTAACATGTTCTCAACAGCATCAGACAGTAAGTTCTAGTAGAGGACCTTCTAAATCACTCTGCAGAGGCAAAGCTGATGTAAATATATAACTAGGAGCTACTTTTACTCTCTGGTATCTGAGAAATGGATTAAGAGCTAAACTCTAAATAGAAGTGAGGAGTAAATTGGCTCACTGGATCAACATACATGATGCAGAATCAGAAACACTGGAAGAAAGGCTATGGGATGTGAACTGGCCAGTTTGTATCAGTGAGTGTTTCTATACCTACATCCCAAAATTTGAAGAGGCTTTAAGGATTCCCATTTTGAGATCATCAATCCAGTATCAGCACCTATTTCTAAGCACACCACTGTTCAGGTATCCAGACAGGTGCTCAGCCCTTCCATAGATACCAGCTTCAGAGAACCAGTGAAAGGGGCTTATCTGTGCATCTCTTCCCCCTCCCCCATCACCCCTTACCACAAACTGAGAACTGGTCCATCTTGCAAGGACACAAGTCCCAGAGCCCCAGGCATAATCAGAAGAGAACAGGGTGGGTTGTGCCCAGGCATTCCCATTATCCTCCTTCCCCATAATATTCTGCAAATTATTCCACCCTTCACTAACACTCAGTTCTCACTTGCCCACCAAATGCCTTTCACTTCTACCACCACTCCCACCCTCTCAGACTTCTTCCTTTCTTTCTGCTAAGAGGGTATCCAAGGTGTAAACTGGATTTAACAGCACCTCCTCCAGCAGACAAGCACCCAAGTAGAAACCTTACAGCCACTCAGGCCTTTTCTTTGTGCACAGGAGACTTCAAGTCTGGAGAGTTTAAGGCTACAGACTGATAAACTGCTTGAGCTCTGCATAAAACTGGCACTGCCCTGAAGGAATCCTTCTGGCAAGAAGGTTTTTCATCTGTATCACCACAATTGTTTTATCCCGGGGTTGAATAACTGACTAAGAACATGCATGCAGAAGGGACAAGAGAAAAGAGCATAGAGATGATTATGAGTGACAAAGGCCTGGGAGAAAAGCCTGACACTGCAGAGAAAGACTAGGCACTAGTCACACGTTCTGGGGAACCCTGGGATGTCTGACCTCTTTTGGACGTTTAGTTTATCACCAAGAACTATGGCAGAGAAAGTAAAATCTATACCACTTTTTATTATGGTAACACCAGAAACCCTCTGTTGAAATGATCAATAATCCTTACCCTGTCATGACTGCTTATGATGAAAGCTTATCTTTCAGGCCCAAACTGAACCACACTGACTGAATTAAAGTATAAAGTGCAGCCTTTATTGTAAGTATAAATCAGGCAATAGACAAACGCTCATCTTCAAAGAGAGATCGCGTAAGGGATTTTAAAACAGAATCTTTGCAAGAAAGATCGACTACTGGCATACACAGACATAGGTATATGAATCATTACGTTTTTTCTTCCTTTTATTGAGACCTTCAAAGTACATCAACTTGTGAGTACTTCAGGGAGAATTTTCAAATAAAAGATTAATACTAAATAAACGATTCAAAGGTAATAAAATTAGTGAACAGAGAGAAACACTTTTTCTTATTCTCAGTCTGTATTTATGGAATACAGATTGCCAAAAAGTAAGTAAAGCGTTAAGAGCCATTGACTACAGTGAGCCATTCTTTTCTAGATGTTTTACTTAACAGTGTTAGCATTTAAATAGTATTTAAATAACTAAGCTTTGAAGTTAACACCTCCCAGCCTTGCAAGGTGATGAGTAAAGGGGAAGAGCAGGAGTTTGCACACCCCCACTGCTATGGTCAAGCAGAGCTGAAACAGTTGAGGTCTGCAAGCCTGGATGAGGTACATTACTGACAAATTTACATCAGTTTGGTCAACAAATACCAAATCTTTAGAAGACGAAGAATAGAAACTTGAGAGCAGGGCACCTACAGTCCAAATTGCACTTTTATTCAAAAAATGTAAAAGTACATTAAAAAATAAAATAATTATAAAAATAATTATGAAATAATTATAAAAAAAAAAAACCTGGCACACTCAGTAAAAGGCTCTGAAGCTGCACATCTCACATCACTGACTGCTTGTATTAAAGAATGGCTAAAGCAAATGCCATTTTTATGCCTTTAAGAAAATTAAATCTGTCACATGGGGAAAATCTTTTTTCATACCTTGAAAAGAACAAGACTCATTTATCTATGAGATTGCTGAAAGAATGTTTAAATCAACAAGGTAACACACGCAAAATATGCCTTATGCAAGATCAGGTTTTGACCTGGACAATTGCTGCTATTTTAGGTCAATGTAGTATTTCTTTGCAATTATACATAAAGCAACTAAGGGATTTTTAATTGTTTGCATCAATGGAGCACCCAGAAAACAAAAAGCCTCCAAAGTCACCAGCCAATAATAAGGTCAGATGATTCTGAGGTTTTGCAAGCTCTAGCATAAAGACTAGAGCTCAAATCCAACTCAAAAGCCTTATCTGCAAGCTGTGTGAAGTAAACCTAGCAATAAAGTGTCTGCAAAATACTCTGGCTCCACTCTGTCAGCTAAGGGATCTGTCTGGCTTAATCAAGAGTACTTCATGCCTGAAAGGATTTTCAGGGGCAGGAGTGGAGAAAGCAGCCTGGAAGTTCATTGCAACACTCCCTCCATACTGCAGCCTGACAGGCAGATCAAGGTCAAGGCTGGATGGAAATGTCACTAGTTATGGTCTGGAAGCTGCTCAGGTATGGATGCTCACAGCAGCATTTGGATTTGCTGGACCAGAACAGACACAGTGGGATATAGACTCCTCAGCTGCAGCAGGAAAACACTACTGTTCAGCATGGCACAGAACAGTACACTAAAATATTTGTGTAAGTTGAAAGAGATTAATTCTTTAGAAAACAATTTTCTTTATCACACCTGAGAGTTAAGGCTATACCACTAGACCTCATTACATTAGAGCAAATCAGGAATAATTATCTTTGTTACAAGCACACCATACAGGATTTTAGAGGACAAATTAACTTCATGCCTTCCACAGACTGAACTTGCTCTGATTGTCTCTATAAAGACAAGCCTTGCATTTGGCAACTGGACCAGGTCAGCCACACATTCTCTACTCTATGGCTGTTAAAATCCTGCAGCAAAATCAGTAGGAAGTCATTTAACTGGATTTAAGACAGCACCAAAGCTTTAAGTACCAAGAAATGCTTATCTACAGAGAACCAGTCACATTTTTAACCGTGGCTGTACAAGAGAAATAAACTGTCTTGCAGATTACCTTCTCAGTACCCCGCTTCTTTTCTCGAGGCTGGTTAAGTTTGGCTTGTCTGTCCACTAGAATCTTCTGCCAGTAACGTTGTTCGTGATCACCTTGAAAAACAAATTAACATTACATGACATGAACAAAAGTATTCAATACCAGTGGATACAGTATTTTCAGCTGTGATGAGAATGAATGTTTCCTAAAGGAAATAAATACATGTGAAAAAACCTGTTAGGGAAACTTGACAAGTATTTTCCCATTAGTCTTAAATTTCAGAACCAGAAGTCACACATCTGACCACCACAAACCAATGTGAACAGAATCAAAATTCTGTCCAAAAGAGCCAAGTTTTTTTAAGCAAGTAGTTTTGCAAACTGAAGATAACCAACTCGGGGAATATGCTAACACCACTCTCTGTATGTTGTTAGCAGAAGGAGCTCAGTTTTGTCTAAAGTTTCACCACAGCACTAACAGGCCCTTTGATATACTGATGTACTCAATCTGTGATGAATTCTGAACATCTATCAAACAGGAAAAAAAAAAAAAATTACTGTAAGAATGCCTGAGATAATTTTGTTTCATCAAAACCACTGTTAGAAGCAAGTTCTGGGGACTTCATGGGCAATTAGGAATATCTGAACACGGTGGGGCAATGCAGCGTTTCTCAGCAGCTGTGTTGCAGTAAGAAGTGGTCTGCCACTGTTTTCTTATGGTTTCTGCTGTAGGAGAATTTTGCCATGTTGTACGGTTTCGTGGGAAATCTTCAGTTACAGGGAATTTCCCAAGTGATCGTGGAAAAGATTCACACATAAGTGATGAAATTAACAATTCCAAGAACAAATTCAGTACCCCAAAAAAATCCGAAAACTATGAATGGAAGGCTCCTACATCATAGTACTTACTCCTACTGCAACAGTCTTTCACACAAGGTTACAAAACCAGAGACAAATACACAGAGCATGGAACTGTAAAATAATGTATTTCAGGTTGTTCCTGGATCTCTGGAGCACAGAACAATGGACACAAACGTTTCTCAAAATGACATTAGCAACATTCAGGGAGTCTCCAACTTTAATTAACTTTGATATTCTCATTAAGGTTAATGCTTCCATTACAGCACTTCCTTCAGCAGTCCTTAACTGACAATTACAGGGGTTTATAGCAATGAATGGGTGGAATTTGGGTCCTATGTGAGGACCTGTGCAAGAGTGGGGTAAAATATTTAACTACACAGACCAGAAAACTTCATCTGGACTGCTTTACCTGATGGGTTTTTCTTGCAGGTTTGTTTGTTTGTTTGTTTTGGGGTTTTTTTTAAAGCATTTAATCATTTTAGCGCGTATCTAGAATGCAAAAGTTACATGAATACAGTAACAAAGTTTGAAACACTACCCTCCTTCCCCCTTATTCTACTCCTCACATCCAGAAAGGGATTTATCTACACTAGGAAGATCAGTCCTACAGCAATTTCAGGAAAAAACCCCAACACACACTCAGCTGAAGTTCCAATTCTGGGTTTTTTTCGTAAATACAATTTTAAAAAGTCATTCCTCTGACCAAAGTCATTCAACTTTCTGAGGCTAAAAAAAAATAAAAAAAGAAAAGACAGATTAATTAGAAGGCAAGTGCTAACACCACTTTAGGTGTATCCATACTCTTAAATCCTTGTCCTGTTATTTCACCTAGAAGTTCAGTATGTTCAAGAAAATCTTCATTTAAAGTTCTTCGGCAATGTCAATGTTCTATTCATACAGCTGAAACAGGAATTAAGTTTGATAGTACACTGCCACCAAAAGTGACGCAAATAAATCAGCATCAAAAGAACAGAACTAAGTGCTAAAGGCAAGAAAAACACTATTATCTTGCTCTGAATGGTGATATAAGACCCCCATACTGTTTAACCAGTTTCATTATAACTGCAAAATGGGAAGACTCATAGAAAAAAAATGCCCTTTGCCCTTACCAAGTCATTTCAGTATACCCACAGAACTACCACGGAATACCTTTTACCATACTTAAGTTGTCTCCTGTAGTACCACTAAGAAAAGAAAAAAAAAAGTCTTACCAGCAAGAACTTCAAATTTCCAGTTGTTTTTAATCTGTATTTCTTTGTATGACTTCATGATAACCTGTGCATCCTCAGGAGTTTTAAAACGGACGTGACATTCTGTGTCTCCCTCCAGCATGTCAACATAAGCAACATCAGCCAGTGCTGCCAAAGCATCCTATCCAAGCACAGGAGAGAAGAAGCTTCATAAAATTAATCTGAAAAGAGTGACTTTTTCAGTATTCAATTTGTAGGCCACTGACATTTTCAGGAAGATGATGAAATAAAAGGCAGTAACTGAATTTTTCTATTTAGTCAATGAACCTCTTGTCAAATAGTTTTGATTTCATATATTTTCCTAAGAAGGTTATTACTTGTGATTTATGAGCCTACAACATCTATGTATCTCTCATCCTGCCCTCCAACAGCAACTTAAAGCAAGAATTTCTGAAGATGTTTTTTGGGGGTTTGTTGTGGAGGTTTTTTTGGCTTTTTTGTTTTGATCTGATTTTCTTTTCATATGTGTAATCTTACTATAGGAACATCAGTATTTACCTATTTATTTCAATACTTTATCTGTTGGACTTCTTTTCATTTTTTAGGAGAAAAATTACTTGTGTACCATAACATTGATATATGCTGGTCCAAGAGAAAAACATCTACCTTCATCATATGCATGAACTATATGAAAAGCAAGCTCATTCACTGCAGATGATTTGAAAACTGAGTAGCAGTAAACCAGCCCTTCCTATCTTTAGGAAGTGACCTCTGGCTGAAAGCTGAAGGAAGAAGAATCACACATACTTTTCCAGATGAAGTACTCCACTTGTAATACCTGCTGTTAGGGAAATTAAGCACCACTACACATATCAGGTCAATTTTGTTCACAGCAGGCAGCTGAAGTAAGATGCTTCAGCTCATGAATTACACACTGCTTTTAACCCTCTACTAACAAGGGCAGCCTTGAAACTAAACAAAAATTCAGTGCCATTTGAAGAGGCAACAAAAGACACTTCCCACTTTAAATTCTGGCATCCCAAAGTCACACTTTAATGGAAAACTAGAAAGACCCAAACAACTTGCTGGGGTTGGCAAATGCATGAGGCAGAGACACACCTTAATAGCAAAATACATAAGTAATGAAGTAAAAAATTAAAACATCAAAATAACACTAGAACTACTCTGCAAAGACCATTCATGTGCATGGAATCAATGAAGCCTGTCTACCACAGTAAGAAACAGATCAATTCTGCAGGTTTAGTGAGGAAAACTCCCTGGATTCATTGCTGTGTGGCAGTGTTTCCTGGAGCTCAGAGTCCACAAAGACAGGAAAAGCAAGTTTTGGCAAAGTTATGTCTTACATAAAAGCAACTAGTATGGAAAGAGAAATGCAGAAAGCATTGAATACAGTCCACAGCTTCCACTGCTGACCCAAAAAAAGAGCTGGTGCACCCTAAATGTTACTTCTTTCCCCTACAGTTGTATCCTGCAATTATGTGTCTCTCCAAAAACTTGGCTTTATTCAGGTTGTGAAAATCGTGGGAAATATTCTGCCTATCTACTTAATATGGAAACCAAGGATATGATTAATAACAGCAAGGGTCATCCCAATCTGTTCTCCCTGCCCCCGCCTTTGCTTTAATAAAGCACTACTTTTCCCTGAAACACTTGCCTAATACTAAACCAAAGGAATAACTGTAAATACCAAACCAGGTTTGTTTTCAGCTACTGTGAATGAATAAGCTTACCTCCTGACCACAGTATGTCAAGTTGTGACACCAACTTCTCTCAGTAAGGTGTACACCTTATATCAAAGGGCCCCTCAAACCTCACAGTGACAGCTACTATTTTTTCAGTGTCTCCAACACTCAGACAGCTGCCTACAAATATACCTGGGCAGACAAGACTGATGACATAGAACCCTTGTCATCAGTCCACTTTCATGGTAATTTCTCTCATGTTGCTTAGGTTTATGCACACACTAAACTTCACTCACAAGCAGCCAGTGACTTTGGGTAGACTACTCAAGTCATAAATACAGGCAGTTTCATAAGACACATCAGACAGCACTTGCCATAGGGGAAAAAAAATACAGAAATGGGTGAAAGAATTACTGGCCTAGATCTACTGCTGTCACTCTCACTCAATTTGTTACTAAGAAAGACAAAAATTTTCTCAGAGACTGTTCTCTTGCCCCTGAATTCCTGTTAATGGTAAAAACACAGATATATTGTTACAAATTTATTGAGCTGAATTGTGCCAGAATGACTGGCTCAATGATGAATACAGAACACTCCACCCACTTTGTCTTCAGCTCCAATTTTTAAACGTTAAAGAACTACTCATCCTCTAGAGCACTATGTCTTCTCAGTATTTTCATTTTAAACTTGACATTGCTTGAAGCAGGCTAAAGGCTAATTTTGTTTTGAAACATCCTCTCTATCCCATGTTACCGTTGTAAAATCTGCCATTAACAGGTACTAGAGAAGAATCAGTACACAGCTTCTGGCCAAACAAATAGGAAATAAAAACCAAAACAGTCAGACTTGTTTAAATGGTATTCCATATTCAAGCATTTGGGGGGGCACTGTAAAAGGAAAGACTAACAGCTACCCTGAGGTTACAAAGGCATTACCTTGATCTGCTTCCTGCCCGGCAGGGGCTCAGTGCTAATGATCTTCACAATTACTCCACTCAGGAACTGAGGTCCCATTGTACTGGCCTTGGCAGGAGGCGCTGAGTCTTCACTGGCAGCTGCTCCATTTAAAAAGGGGGGTGGGGAAGGGGAAAAAGAAAATAAAAAAAGAATTTTCATGTATTAGTATGACAAGATGATATGAAAGCACATAAGCAATGTGACAGACACAAGTTTCATAACTGCAGATTAACTGCTGGCTGTTTTGCTTTCGTCTAAGATCAAGACCATTCACAAATTAAAGTCAATGCAAAAAGGTGGGGGGAGAGACAGAAGGAAAATATAGCTCCAAATAAAGAGTTTTAGAGAAGTTTTTTACAGCCTACAGGGTCGTCTTATATTTTATTTTCTATTGATTACAGTTACAAGTTGAACACTCAGTTCTGGTTCTGGAATGATTAAAAATAAGCACACTGGCATTGGAATGTTAAAGTACAGACGATCCAGAGCAAAAAAGAACAAGTCTCACTTGCTGAAAAATGCAGAAATCTAACTACAAGTACGTAATTACAAAGCTACTTTCAAGTATAATGTTGATAAAACCCAACTGCAAGCCATTTTCTGAATACCTTACTTAAATTGTTTTCTAAATTGCTGCAGGTATAGTTGAGCCTAAGTTACATCACCATACATAAAAAAATCCATATGCTTAAGAAGTGCTACTGGAATATGCTGAAATTACTTGCTTAATCTTTCTTTACACTATTCCTTAGCTCCAAATCTATGTACATGAGGGAGGTTTGCTGTTAATTATATGTGACATTCAGAGAAAGCACCAGTATTATAGAAAACACAATCACATTGCAGTGTTTCTAGCAGACCTGTACCTTGAATCCCTTCTATTTGTGTACTAGAATGATGAAGAAAACAAGACAAAAACCATTGCAAACAGGATTACATTTGCCATTTTCAGACTGGGGCTTTTTCTGGGCACAAGCTTCTGTTTCCATCTCTCCCACAGGCTCAGGTTTGATTTGAGACATCGTTTTCTTTAATGAGGCCATGCTGGCTTTTTGAAGGGCCAAATATTCTTGCTTCAGATCCATCCATTCTGTCCTGTGAAGAGGCAACAGAGACATAGGATGTCAGTTGTAAAGAAGAAAACGTTTAAAGCTCAATGACAGCCTAAGACAACAGAGTTTATAGACAGCTTAAGCTAAACTTGGTGAGCAGTGCAGGTCCTCCTTACCATCAGAGACTTCCCTACACTTAGGTCAAATCAAATCTCATTACTAGCTGCTAATTATTTTGCTTTAGCTTTTACCATTCCAGGCAAGTTCTACGAACATCAACCTGTCATTCAAACAGAGACTCACAAACTTGGTTTATATATTCAGAAAGCATACACAACAGTTTGGTAAAGTGTGTTTTCTACTGGCACTAGGCACTATAATCGGAGTTAATTCAGAGACAGTGAACTTTGAATTCACTGAATTAGTTCAGTGAACCCATTCCTGTTTTACTGTATTAAGAATAAGTCCTTTATTTTCTAG